>APFE030707091.1:90278-149411 GCA_000404065.3 Pinus taeda | reverse complement strand
CATTAAGCGGAAGCATAATCGAAATCATGAGCAACATCAAGTAGAAACATGCATAACTGATCAAGAGAAATAATCACACATAACACAAGATATATCTAGGGGAAAGCACCAGCATTAAAGCCCCAACCATGTATTATCAATCAAGTGGAAATCCTCTTCACAATACAAAAAAAATTAGCTCTCAAGCTATTCAGTTCTCAATGAACTATGAAGATACGAAGATATGTCTCATGAACCAAAAACTACTTACTAGAAATATTCAAGCATCTGATAGTACATTGTCCCACATCTGATCTCCACTGGGTCTCTGACAGAAATGACATGCAACAGTTATCCATGAGTGAATTCTCAGTTATCTAAAATAATAGTTGTCACATGCATGCAAGCATTAACAAGCTATATTTTATTATTTTAACAACTTGTTAAAACAATCTAACTGGACTTGACTAGTTAGAACTAAGTCAACTGATTCTCTCATTATAAAACTCATACTTATTCCCTCAATTAGTGGAGGAAATTAAGGATAAATTCCTCATTCAGTAGGACAACTTGTGCATGCTCACAAAGACTTAAAATTTGAATTTCCTTAACTAATTAACTCAACTGAATTAATTAATTAATATTTCCAACTGTTGTTAAGACCAAAATTAATTTTACTTCCTATAGATAGACTAGGGACTCCTAAAAATAAGAAGGGACCTAGAAATGCTATTTTTAGAACTTTCTATTTTTAACAATTTCACCTCTCACCCAATGTGGCCAATGACCTCACTGGCCAAACTGCTATTTTTAGACATGCTATTTTTAGCACATTCTAAAATTAACATTTCTTGTTGCATATTTTTCAACACTCCCTCTCAACAAGAAAGGATTTCTCTTAAACCCGATCCTGTAACTTTGGAATGTTCTGCATGCAACACATCTACCCAGTCCACTTGCTCCAACAACACTTGGAACAAAAACACTCCCAATTGACCACTTTGTTGGGCTAGGAACATACTCTGATGCTGAAGCTCTACTTGCTGCTGACAAGTGCTGCCTCTCTGACATCTGCACTACTGCAACATCTCCATGCATCTCGCACCATTGCATACCTCTCTGTGCCACCTAGCACTGTGCAAAACACTTGTGCCTCTTGCGTTGCTGCAGCTTGCTAGCTATGCGCTGTCCTGGGATTCCCTGCATTGTGGCTTTCTCTACTGCTCTATCCGCATCTGTCTCTACCCAATCAGTCAGTTCCTGCTACTCCACATTGGGGCTCTTGTAGCAAGGTCTCATCCAAGAGGTTGGGTACCTCAAGGATCCTACCCCTCCTCGTTGGGATGATCACTCCACATCGCCCCACCTCCTACCTGGAGGTATGGCTGCATGTGATCCCTCAGCCCACCTGGCTCGAATTTTCCCCCTACTGGAGGTCTCTACATGAGTAGATGTCTCTACTCGATCTGAGACAAGAGTATTCTCCTTAGACTCCAGAGAAATCTAGTAGCAAACAACCAAGAACTGCTACTTTTATCTAGACTATGATTGACTGAAAAAAATACTATGATAGAGGCCACTCATCGTTTAAAAAAAAATGATTGATGAAGTCCCCTTCAAAACTTTCAACCATCCGCTCCTGATCAATGTTTTAGAGATCCTACCGTCACTTCCCACAACTTCTCCATGATGTCCCAAAAGAGATTTTCATAGACATAAACAAACACGATATCAAAGCATCTAGTATATAACATAAGAGATAAGTGGACTAATTAACTCGACCATGTATCATAAAATGATGAATATGCAATCACAATCTATGTAGGTGATCAAGGAATCCTACAAATAGTATCAACAAAGATATAATTGAGAAATAACAATTTACTTTATATTAATAAAATGGAGAATAGCCTTACAACCATTAAGCCTTCATGTTGCAAGTCCCTTCCCACAATCTCCAACACTCTCCTTGAATGGATATCCTTCCAACTGTATTCCTGCAACAAAAGCCTACTTGTAATAGTCCTCCTAAATCCTTAGGCCTACATTAGCTTTATAGGCCAAGAGTGGGAATATTGGGATCCATTTTCCAAGGGTTGAGATCCACTGATGGTGGGAGAGGGATTACACAATTAAAGGGAGTTTCTCCATGATGGGAGGGATCAGGACTAAATAGGAAACCATTCAAAGCTTGTTGGTTGGATAGATGTGACCAACAATGCTTCTAGAATTCACTTTTTATTTTTATATGCATTAATTCATGTTCGCAGGTCACAGTGTAATCCAATGCGTACTTATGCGCAATTCCTAATGGAATCTTCTGCATCTGCACAAAAATTAACTAGAGAACCATGCAGGAAGCGAAAAATATGGTTTTGAACCATGGGATCCTGGAATTCCACGTTCTTTGGGATAATTTAGGTTCTAACTTTGTAGGGGAATGTTTTTGGACACATTTGTTGATAGAAAAAGATTCAAACCAATGGTCATTTGCCTAATGCAAAAAAATGACGTGTAAAATCTACATGCCCTATTTTACAAGGTCCCAACTGTGTTGGACAATTGGCATTGTTTGAATTTCTAGTGGCAGTGAGTGTGTTGGCATTGATCTTAACAACCATGGGAGAGATATGTTGGATAATTGGAATTGTCTTACAATTGGCAAGTGTGTTTGCATTGATTTCAACCAAATTAGCATCGAGGTTGGTGGAAAAAGAGGTTGGCATAAGCTCACAGGGAGTCCCATGGTTGTTGTAGTATTCTGTAGAGAATCATCATAGTAGTAGGCTTAAGGGAGAAGCCATAATATGATGACTATGATGGTTAGGGAGTGCTAAGATTTGAAGGCTACTCTACCTCTAGAGTTGAGTACTCTTGGAGATGACATATTTTGTTAGTTCTTGGAAAGAGATTTATAATGGTATGTGGAAGTCTGCAAATGGCCTCCTAGTTTGAGAGATAGAGCCAGTCAAAGTTGAGGTGCCCCAAAGTTAAATGTGGCCGTGGGTCAAAGTGGTGATTGAGTTTGGAAATGGCTAGAGTTGGAAAAACTGCTAATGGAATCACTAAACGAAGCGTCGGGTGGACGTGGTCAGACAATAAAGTAGCAGGAATTAGTTTGATCGGCTCAGGTGTAGCCCACCCATCAGATGTACCTCGACAATTTGTAAAGTGTGCACAAGTTAAAGTACTAGGATGGAATTGAGAGGGATGACGAGGAGGACCAATAGAGTAGCAGAACCCTTTTTTATTAGCTCAGGTGGAGCCCACATGACAGACTTATCCTAGTGGGTGCACCCTAGAGGATTGCAAAGGGTGCACAAAGTGAAAGTGTCAGGCGGTCAACTATGGGATACAAAGGTAGACCACAAACCAATGAGAGTTGAGTAGGAGGTCCCCACTCCAACAAATCAACCCACTGAGGGCTATCCTAAAGGGTTGCAAAGGGGAACAAAATGGAAGCGCTGAGAGATAGGCGTTGGGCCATATGGAGACATTTTGATGGGCTTTAATATGTCAACCTTTTGAGGCTTGGAGGTCACAGGAAGTGGTTTCCCAAACCACCGATCACGTAGATCAATAGGGGAAAACCACTTTAGGGCCACTCCCCCCAAAACAACGAACCTTAATGGAGTGGAGTCGAGGTTGGTTACTTGAGCCCGATGGATTTTTTATTAACAAAGGAAATTGCTCGCAAAACAAAGGCCTCGAGGACTCTTCTCTCTCCTCTCTAACAACAAGACACATGGTAGAATATGATTGGTTCTTCAGAGATGATGGTGAAAGATGAATATATTCACTAATTACAATTGTTTTGGAGTAGTTTCTCTACCTTCAATGTTCATTGCAAATATATACACAATTTACAATGTCTTGGAATAGTTTATTCTCATTTCCCAAAATCAGATTGATCCTCTGGATCATTGTTTTATAATTACATTGTTTGTAACTTTCTTGTGATGTGGAATTCACCTGTGCTTTTCTTATGGCCAATTTCATAGATAAGTTTTCAACCATCTCAGCCTGTCCAATATCATTTGAATTATATATTCCTTAATTGATTTCTCTGATTGACTAAATTGATAGTGTTATTGAATGTCACTATCCTATTAGGTCATAGGTAGAGTATTCCATGACAGATGCTGCTCCATTTGTGGTTCCTCTAGAATAACCTAGGATAACCTTAAGTAATTCTCTGCTATCACGAAGCAATGTGTATGTAACTTCCTCAATTATGTGCAAGAGAAAAACTAGATATAAGATCTAGAACTTCCTCAATTATGTGCAAGAGAAAAAATAGATATAGGATCTAGATTTTATGCACTTTCCCTCATTGCATGAATATGTAGAAGAAAGGCTATGTTGATATAATATTGGGTTTGTATGCACTTGTTAAGGGATGAAAACTACATTTGCATCCCTAAACTAATGTAAGTATCAGGCTCTTATGAGGAAGCTATACACAAGAAACAATATTATATCTTGTAAGCTTGGTCCCAACATTATATCAAAAGATAGATGACGCAAACAAAACTTTCTTCTGTATTGATTTGACAAAATGTAGTCAATAGAATGGATGAATTTTGAATAACAAATAAGGTGAAAGAAAAACAATTCTTGAAGAGACATTAAAAAACATGCCATTTAGATGGACTTCAGCTACACTACACAAAATCAAATAAAATGGAAAAGATTCAATAGCTTGCTTATTTATTTACATTTGTAATGTCTGAAACTGAGACATTATAAAACACCATGCTTTCAGCAGACATGAAGTCACTAAATATCCAAATCAGCCTTAGTGGCGACATTGGAAAAACTTTTCCTATCATAAGACTAGCCTTCAAGTGAGGAGATCATTTGGATGAAGAAGTTAACCTAACTAATATTGGAAACATGTTTATTTTTCCATTAGGTCCTGTAGATGCTTCGTATATTTCATAATCTTTACTGGTCCATCTTAAACATGTCCATCCTTTCTTTGTAGTCATTATAGAAAACTAAGCAATATGTTGTCCATAAAGCTTGTATTAAATGTAGGTATGCAGATATGACCCTTTCTCATGGAAACTCTACTGAGAAACTTACTCTTTACCCGCATGCCAAAGCTACCCCAACCTTGAAAACCCTATTTGGCATGGAGAAAGAGACAAGGAAGAAATGTAGCCTATCCTTACTCTTAACCAAGCCTAAATTTATGAAAAAACATCGAGGATGATTTAATTTGCAGCTCCATAGCTCATCCTCACATGCTGAGCCAGTTATCTTTTGCAGAAATTATAAAAAAAACTATTAATAAAACAACTCATTCATTGAGTTAACCCAACAAAGGGATGATATGGCTCATTTGAATATTATTTCCAAAATCCATTCCCTTCCTATTGAAATCTACCTCAAGAAAACTTTAAGCATTAATGTTGGGTTAGAACCTTCTCAATAAAAGAAATTTATTAAAATTTTACATGAACCGTAGTAATTCTTTTGCTTGGGACTATACTGATATGAAGGGAATCTATCCTAATTTACTTTACTCATCATATCTATATTAAGGAAGTTTCATGACCTATTCAGTATCCCCAATGAAGTATGAATCTCACTTTAGAGGATGTAGTCAAAGAAGAACTATAGAAGCTACTCAAAACAAATGATTTCTAATACTAAGTGTGTTTGTCCTTTGGTTATTGTGTCAAAGAAAAATGGCAAGTGACATGTGTGTGTTGAATACAAGGAGTTAAACAATTCCATCTTGAAGGATTATTTCCCCCTTCCATTCATTGATCAAGTACTTTATACCTTAGTAGGAAGTATTTTTTTTCTTATTTCTCGTTGGGTTCAATTGTTGTAACTAGATCCAAGTTTCCCCTAAATACCAAGAGAAGACTAATTTCATATTCCCATGGGGTGCCTTTGCTTATCGAGCCGTCCCATTTGGATTATGTGATGCTCCTGCTACATTCCAAAGGTTTATCCTTCACATATTCTCTCACTTAACCAATGATTGTATGGAAATTTACATGGATGATTTCACTATATATGGGGAAACTTCAAGGAAGCCTTAAAAACTCTTGAGAAAGTTTTAATCAGGTGTAAGGAAACCAACCTTGCTCTTAGTAACAAGAAATTCAGATTCTCCTTACTGAGGGGATTGTGTTAGGACATCATGTATTACTTGAAGGGATAAAAGCAGACCCAACCAAAATAGAGGTTATTTGTAATCTCCCAGTTCCTACTACACAAAAAAATGTTTGTAGTTTCTTATTATATGTAGGGTACTATTGAAGATTCATATAAACTATACCAAGATAGAAATACCCATATTTCACCTTTTAACAAAACTACAAAATTATACTAGAATAACCAATGTCACTTAGCCTTTGAAAATCTGAAAGATAAATTATATATTGTTGTGTGGAATTATCCCTCTTGCAGACAAGAGCATTCTCCCTAAACTCTAGAGAAATCTAGTAACAAACAACTAGGAATTGGTACATTTCTCTAGACTATGATTGAATGAAACAAATACTATGATAGAGGCCACTTACTGTTTAAACGAAATTATTAATGAAGTCCCCTTCAAAACTTTCAACCATCCACTCCTCATCGATGCTTTAGAGATCCTCCCGTCGCTTCCCACAACTTCTCCATGATGTCCTGAAAGAGATCTACATAGACAGAAACAAACACAAGATCAAAGCATCTAATATATAACATAAGAGATAAGTGGACTAATTAACTCAACCATGTATCATAAAGTGATCAATATGCAATCAAAATATATGTAAGTGATCAAGGAATCCTACAAATAGTATCAACAAAGATATAACTGAGAAAGAATAATTTACTTTATATTAATAAAATGGATAATAACCTTACAATCATGAAGCCTTGATGTTGCAAGTCCCTTCTCACAATCTCCAACACTCTCCTTGAATGAATATCCTTGCAACTTTATTCCTATAGCATAAGCATACTTCCAATAGTCCTCCTGAATCCTCAAGCTTGGGTTAGCTTTATAGGCCAAGAGTGGGAAGATTGGGATCCATTTTCCAAGGAATGAGATCCACTGATGGTGGGAGAGGGATTACACAAACAAAGGTATTTTCTCCATGATGGGAGAGATCAAGACTAAATAGGAAACCATTCAAAGCTTGTTGGTTGGATAGATGTGGCCAACAATGCTTCTAGAATTCACTTTTTATTTTTATATGCGTTAAGTCATGTTTACAGGTCGCAGTGTAATACAATGCATACTTATGCGCAATTCCTAATGGACTCTTCTGCATATGTGCAAAAATTGACTAGGGAACCACACAGGAAGCCAAAAACAAGGTTTTGAACCATGGGATCCTGAAATTACATGTTCTTTGGGATAATTTAGGTTCTAACTTTGTAGGGGAATGATTTGGGACACATTTATGGATATAAAAAGATCCAAACATATGGTCATTTACCTAATGTGAAAAATTACGTGTAAAATCTACATCCCCTATTTTACAAGGTCCCAACTGTGTTGGACAGTTGGCATTGTCCGGATGTTTAGTGGCAGTGAGTGTGTTGACATTGATGCCAACAACCATGAGAGATATATGTTGGATAGTTGGAATTTTCTGACAATTGGCAATTGTGTTTGCATTGATGTTAACCAAAGTGGCAGAAGATGTTGCATAAGCTCAGGGGGAGTCGCATGTTGCAGTATTCTGTAGAGAATCATCGTAGTAGTAGGCTTAATGGAGAAGCCATAAATGATGACTATGATGGTTAGGTAGTGGGAGGTGTTGAAGGCTATTATACCTCTAGAGTTGAGCTTAAATAATCTTAGAGATGACACATTTTGTTAGTTCTCGGAAAGAGCTTTCCAATGGTATGTGTAAGTCTGCAAATGGACTCTTGGTTTGAGAGATAGAGCTAGTTAAAGTTGAGGTGACCAAAAGTTAAATGTGGTCATGGGTCAAAGTGTTGATTGTGTTTGGAAATGGCTAGAGTTGGCAAAACTACTAATGGAATCATAAAGGAAGCGTTGGGTGGACATGGGTAGAAAATAAAGTAATGGGGAGCAGTTTGATTGGCTCAGGTCGAGCCCACTCATCAGATGTACCCTGACAGTTTGTAAAGGGTGCATAGGTTAAAGCACCATGATGGAATTGAGAGGGCTAATGAGGAGAACCAATAGAGTAGCAGAAGCCTTTTTTATTAGCTCAGGCAGAGCCCACATGACAGACTTACCCCAATAGGTGCACCCTGGAGGATTGCAAAGGGCGCATAGAGTGAAAGCATCGAGAGATGGACTCTAGGATATAGAGGTAGACCACAAACCAATGAGAGTTGAGTAGGAGGTCCCCACTCCAACAACTCAACCCACTGAGGGCTAGCTTGAAGGATTGCAAAAGGGCTAGCGTCGGGAGATAGGCATTGGGCCATGTGGAGACATTCCGATGGGATTTAATATGGAAACCTTGTGAGGCTTGGAGGTCACGGGAAGTGGTTTACAAAACCACCGATCACATGGATCAATAGGGGAAAACCATTTCAGGGCTACTCCCCCCAAAACAACAAACCATAAGGGAGTATAGTTAAGGTTGGTTACTTTAGCTTGGTGGTTTTTTATTAACAAAAGAAATTTCTCGCAAAAGAAAGGTCTTGAGGACTTTTCTCTATCCTCTTTAACAACGAGACACATGGAAACATATGATTGGATCTTCAGAGATGATGGTGGCGGATGATGTCAACATTATGTGGATCTATGGGGGACATGTGGTAGACATATTCAATATTTTTGGGTGGCCTAATGGGCCAAATTAAGGTGATAGGTGTCACCACTCAGGAGGCACCACGTGGGGTTGATGCTGTAAGCATGACATAATCCCAAAAGAGATACCACAGAGGGATTAGAAAGGTGCACATATGAAGTCTTCAGGCAAATATGGCAGCTGACTCTACCCATCTGTGTTCTAATTGGTGCGTAAGTGCAGCAATACTCCCACTGGGACATGTCATCCCAAGGAAGATTGTGAAGGTATGAAGCCCAGAAGTTTAATAATGGAAACACAAAGGGATGTGCTAGATAGTAAGTCCTGAGACACCTCAATCAGTAGCTCATCATGACAGGGCTTTTGATTAGCTGGTGAAAGCGCAGGGCAAACCCCACGGGGTAACTATGTCCGCTAATAAGAGCTTGAACATTACAAGGGAGGCACAAATGCATGCCACCGGGTTGGAGAGCTACAGGCTAAGTGCCAACACAGGGTTATGTGTAGAAAATGAGACCAAGGGCATGAATAAGTTAACGAAAAAATTAAGCACTCAGGGCTATAGCTCAAAAAGCACCTAGGCCTTCGTCTTGCAGCAGTTTTATGTGCTATTGCGACCATGGGTCATCTGGCCAAATACAAAAGAAAAATGGGCACCTAGGGAAATAAAAGAGGCTAAGCATCGACATGAGAGGGGCTCTAATATAAAATGGGCTGCAGAGTTATATTTGGCAATGATTTGGCGGCTTGGTCCAAGCTTGGCACTTATCCATGTTTGGGGGACCTCTACAAGTTGGTTAATGGGCTTGAATGGATCAACAAATGTGAATTAAGAATGGAAGTCAATGCAATTGCCGATATCTCTAGTTCAAGACAATGAACTACCGTGATTCACATGAGAAAATTAATGGATCCTGACTTGAAACAAAATTAGCCATCCTTGATCCTTCCTGCACGACACAAAGAATTCAAGTGAAAATAATGCTAAGTATAGAAGCTTTGATCATAAACCTGGAGTGTCGTTCCTAAAGTACAATCTAAGTTTTGTGGTAAATTATTCAACATGGGGAGCCTTGTTGTAGTTTGCAGTATGACTGCCAGAAATAATTCTCAGTATGGAGAAATGCTCAGGTGCCCATTCTCAGATTTAATTTAGTTGCAGGTGATGAAAAGTAGTACAAATCAGAGAGATAATGTTTCCCATATGTTGTATGGCTGAGAATTAATTCTCAGTATGGGAGAAACACACAGTTACCCATTCTTATGTTTAATTCAATTGCAGTGGCCAAGAAATTTGATGTAACAACATCATGGAGAGCCATGATGAGTACGATCTTGAACATAGTGTGATTAACATCAGAGACAACATTGACCAATGTGCAACAGTAAAACAAAACTTAGGATTGCAACTGAGAAATGTGGGGGATAGCACCATTGTTGAGAGAGATGTGTGGAGAGCTCTATGTGAGCGTTGTTGAGGAGAGGCCAAGTGTGCCTGTGTTGAAGTAGAGGGCCACGAGAAAAAAGCGCTCTATGAGTGTTGACGAGAAGAGGTTGAGTGAGCTTGTGCTACAAAGAAGAGGCCAAGAGTGCCTATGCAAAGGAAAGAGGCTAAAAGTGCCTAAGCATAAGAAGAACGCTGAGAGATGAGTGTATGTTGTAGAGAGAAAAGGGATGAATACAAAGTGTATGTTGTAGAGTGAGAATAGAAGATAAAGTGTTGCATGAGTTGTGTAGAGGAAAGGTTGCAGAGGAGAACATAAGTAAAATCTAGCAGGGTGGCTGCCAACTACATTGAGAATTGGTTCCTTATTGAGTGTGGGTTGGAGCTTGCATATCAGGGGGTCGGTGCTTCCATCTTAGTGGGTGTCTGAAGAAAGCTTGTGGGATGGTGCCTCCTGAAAGTTGGTGCTTGCATAAATACAAGGAGTTGCAAGTTGGTGCTTGTGACAAATCTGTGAACTTTGTGCTTCACATGGTGCTTCTGGTAAGATGATAAGGTGTCTACAAAAGGAGGAAGTTGGTGCTTCCTACTAGTGGATGCTAGCAAAAAATCAAAGGGAGTTGGTGCTTCCTATGAGTGGGGGGTCACAAACATATTGATGTAATATAGTAGGTGCTATTATTTTTACATCAATAACAAAAACAATATTTGTTGGTTTTTCTCCCAGAAAGGTTTCCATGTTAAACCTCAGTGTCTCATGTGTTTTCTGTTCATGATGTGTATGCTTGTATTGGTTGATATTTCTGCTAATATGGTTTGTTAATGCCTGCTCACATTTAATGGATGCCAATTTTAAATTTTAAATATAAATTGGAAGAAAGGTTTGAATTAGCCTTAATAATGATTCACCCCCCCTAGTATTAACATTGTTTAAAACAATTAGTATTAGAGTCTAGTTCCTTTAGGAATAACTTAACCACTTGAAGGTAGATCAAAAGGAAACAATGGATAATCAAAATTGGTTTACATCAGAAGGAGTCCCATTTTTTAATGGAGCAGAGTATGTAATCTCAAAGGTTCGAATGGAAGCCTATTTGATGGCTTGGATGTTGATGTCTAGTGCTTCCTTTTGAATGGAGAAAATATAAAGAAGAATAAAGAATAAAAAATCATTCTCTTGAAAGGGCTATCAAAGCCAGATGTTGATAAAGTAAATCATTGTGGGACAATAAATGAAATATTAGACCTATTGCAATGTCTATATGGAGAATATAACAATGAGGCTCAAGAGAAGGGCAATGAACCTTGTTTCTCAAGAAGTGAACCAGAACCTGAAAATGCTTCAAGTGGAGATAAACATAAGAGAAGGAAGTCAAAGAGAGCATCCTAGAAAAGAGATTCTAAAAAGGTTGAAGATCCTTCTTCCAATAAGGAAGCTGCTACCCATCACTCTCGAGTGATGATGAAGAAGACTTAGATGAGAGGTCGTGCTACTCAAAAGGTATGGTATTGCTCTGTAATAAGTGTGAAAAAATAGGTCAATCATCATTTAGATGTTCATGTGAATCACTTGAAGATAGAGATAGCCATGCATATAGTAGTAGTAATGAAGATAAACCTACTTTAGTAGCAATATAAAATGAGGGATTCTATGAAGAAGAAGAGAGTAGATCCCAATAAGGGAATAGGAGTATCCCTAGGAGTGATAAAGATAGAATACTCCTCATATCTATGGAAGGTTCCATGGACACAAAGGAAAATTTAGATCTATGTGGTGACTCAACTAGCACCTCTGATAACGAAGAGAAGGATATGAATGAGAGGATCCACTTTAGGAATAAATTGATCTATAATCTAGAGGAGATCAAGGAGCTATCAAAAATAAATCTTAAGCAAAAGGAGTAGTTGCATGAGTATGAGCTTGAGAATGAGAAGTTGAGAAAAAAAAATCGTAAATTTAAATGCTCAACAAGAAGAGGTTAGAAGATTGAATGGGAGGTTAATCAATCAGCTGAATGAAAGAGAATCCCTTTGCGAGAGATTACAAGATGAAGTTGTCTCATTGAGACAATACCTTGAAAAGAAAAATAAAGAACTTTATGAACATTAGAAGCTTGGGGAGAGCAGGAAATCCTTGGATGAGATGTTTGCTAAGAAAAGATCCCCTCTCATAAAGGTTGGTTTGCGTTCCAAAGAAGAAAGAAGTTCCAAGAAGTAAAAGGCTGAAGGGTCAGCTATCCAAGTAAGGTGAATTTGGAGGTTCCAACAATAAGAAAGGAAAGTAAGTTGTTGGAAAGCAGCAACAACAACAAGACAAGAAGAAACAACATGGGTTTGAGAAAAAGCATAAAAAAGAATGAATAATAGTCAAATAAGGCAACAATAACAACATAGGATTGCTCGAGGTATCAACTCAAGAAAACATAGAGGGTACATGAAGAACTAGTAGAAATAATTTCCCCCTCAAGGATAAAGCCCTTAGAGAAAAGGTATATTTAGTCCTCAAAAGCCTTTCCATGGTTATTGTTTCTCATGTAATAATTTTGTACATAAAGCCATAGATTGTATATGGGATGCAAGAAAAAAAGATGTGTTGGGTAGCAGCAACCAAAGAATGTGTAAAGTGGATAGGAGAAGGCATGTTGGAAAAAATATAGGCCTTGACAAGAATGTTGGAAGATATGGTAATTCCTCTTCCCCATTCTTAAGTCATGTCAACCGCTACAACTGTGGAAAAGTTGGGCACAAAGAAACAAGATGTAGACAAAAGAAGTCAAGGCGTGCATCTCAGATGATGCAACAAAATGAAGCAAGTCAAAAACTAAAGATAGGAAGAAATATAAGAGCAACAAAAGTTGAGTTTGTCTTTAATGCTCTGTTTCAAAAGGACTTGCTAAATAATGGAGGAAGAAAGCGCTCTACCAGCCGCAATCAGTGCTAGCCACAAATGATGAATGGGAGTAACATCTCAATCAATTTTGCCTTGGAAATAAAAGAAAAAAGTAGTGAGAAGTAGTCTTGGGTGAAGAAAGAGGAATGAAAGGAAAATTGTCCTCTAGCCCTACACAGCCAAGATAAAACCCAAACAAGGGCAAAGAAAAAACTGGAAGGAAATGCTCCTGTCAGGGCTCAACCAAAGAAGGTTTGGATGAAGAAGGATGATGATCTTCTCAATGGTTGTAGATCCTTTGTTTCTCTTCATTAAAGGAAGAGAATGGCCTCAAGGGAGGGCATATAAATTAGATGCATGCTTAACAAAGCTTATATAGATAGATGCATCTGAACATTAAAGGTAGGACTAAGTCCCTTGCTTATTACAGTAATAAATTTGTTTATTTCAAATGTATCAACTGTTAAGTTTACAGATTGTTCTATGATGTATCAATTACTTTAGCCCAATTCAATTAGAAATATTTACAATTATAATTAGTCTTTCCATTCTTCAACAATAATTGAAGATAAAGCAATAGATGCAATGACAATGGATAAAATCAACACATCAACAAGAGACACTAGGTTTGGTCAAAGACCAAGGAAAAAACCCACTAGGGGGAAAACACTTTGAATTATTCTTCTATTAGATTGTCATAAAATGTTCAACACAGAGTAAAATAATCCCAATACAATATCATCCAACAAAGCAACCAAAAAGTAATAAGAAATATGTTTCCAACATCAAAATATATTAGAGACAACTTTTTTCGTTTGTGGTCAACTGTAATCAACTTCAGTCTTTGGTCAAATCTGAGTCAAACTTCCTAGTCACATACAAGAGGAGTTGTGCGAATGACTGGATGATTTCAGTCACACCCTTGATGCCTATAAGCTAGTTACTATGGACAATTTTCTCTGTGACATGCTTACGACTGTAACCCAAAAACCCTAAAATAAATGCGAGCCTCAGACACTTTGGGAACCTTTATTATTGTCCTTGCCTCAGACCCGTGTGAGCCAATCAATGAAGAAGAGAAGAAGATGCTTGGTGATGTCCAAATGAGCTTGAGGTCACTTGTATTTAGGCTTCCATAGGTGAACAATTTTCTTTGGGGGCCGACCTTGTTCAAATGTGCATATGTGGGATTTCCTTCATAAGTGCACTTTCCTTTATCCAATTTGAGTGATATTTAGGTAAATTTTGGTCCTCTCAAAAAAAGGAATTCAATTCCATTTTCATCTCCAAAAAATGAGCTTTCCAAAGTGGAATTTTACCATAGTTTCATACTTTTAACACCCCCTCTCAACTAGGGAGAATTCCACCTGTCAATATCTGTCCATCGATTAACATGTTATCATGTCATCATATGTCCCATCTCTTCTCAACTCTATCTGCTGAAATGTTCTCAAATCCAAAGAAGAAGAATCACCAAGGAGAAAAATATACCACTCTCTATCTCTTCGAAGAGCATAGCTCTATCCGAAACCACATTAGGGAGTATCTCTGAATCCATAATCTCATATATCGAGAAATAGGTGATATAGGGGAGCTACTAGTCAACCCATCCTATTTCCTACCGATCTCCAACAATGACCCTTAAGAGTCATGTGGTAGAACACTTGCATCATAATCTGAGCTTCGGTGAGATACTTGACTTACCAAAAGTTAAGGATCACACACCCCCAAGCCTCATCAACCCATTGGCCAGACAGAGATGGACAATCCCAACAAGCCCAGCTTGTGGGTATGATTCCAACTAGGGTATACTCTTCAAAGACCAAGATAGGGGAGCTACTAATCCAACCCTATGGGTAATAGATAGGGGTGATACCCTATTGTCCAGAGATCCCTCTACCCCAGGATCCCTCTATCTCAATTCCACACCCTAGGAGCTTAAACAAGGGGGAAGAGTTGGCTCAATGTGCTCAATTAGTGATGGCCTTTTTCAGGAGGGGTCACATCCATCAGTCCATGCTACTCTATGAAGACCAAGAACTTCACTTTCAATAAAGATTTGGTGAGAATATCTTCAATATACTCATCTGTCAATATGTGATGGAGTCGAATGACTCCTCTCTGCACCATATCTCAAATGAAGTGATATCAAATATCTACGTGCTTGGACTTGTCAATAAATACAAGATTATCTGCTAGATAGATCCCACTCTTGTTGTCACAATTTATCATTGTAGTGTCCAGAACCTACTCAAATAACTCTCCAAAGATCTTCCTCAACCAAACTACTTTGAAACTAGCCATGCTAGCGGAAGTATATTCTACCTCGGCGGTACTCAATGCTACGAACTTCTGCTTCTTTCTCATCCAAGATATCATGGCAGATCCAATACTAAAACAACATGTAGACATACTCTTCCTGTCAACAACATTTCTTGCCTAGTTAGCATCAGTGTATCCATGAAGTCAAACATTTATGGCAGAATATCTCAGATCAAGTGTGATCGTCCCATGCAAATATCTCAAAATGTGTTTGGCAGTGATCCAGTGTTCATGGAGAGGATTGGTCATGGATTGAATTAATGTGTTCATTGCATAGCATATGTTCGGATGGATGTTCACTAGGAACATTAGATCCCCAATCAATTGTATATACTCGGATGGATTCGTCAAATAGGGTCCTGCAACCTCCACATAAATTCTTGAAGTTTATTTCCATAGGTGTGGGTAGGGACTTGCATTCTATCATTCCAAATCTTTCTAACAACTTCACAACGTATTTTCATTGTTAAAGGAAAATCTCTTTGGGCCTTTTCCACACCTTAAGGCTTAGAAAGTAGTGCATGAGTCGAAGGTCCTTCATATTGAATTGAGAGGCTAGCTCCTTCTTACACTAATGATCATCAGAGCCTCAACACCTATCAAGAATAGACCATCAACATATAAAACCAAAATCAATGACATACCTTGGACTACCTTGAAGTAGAGGTTGGGGTCAACATTGCTTTTGTGAAACCCAACTTCATCAAGTAGTTGTCTATGTGTGCATACCATGCTCTAGGGGCTTGCTTCAAACCATACAATGCATTCTTCAACCTACAAACATGTGTCTTTCGATCCTCTACTTCAAATACCTGTGGCTTATCAACATACACTTCTTCTTTTAACATATTATGTAGGAATTCAATCTTTACAATAATCTAATGAAGGGTCCATCCTTGACTTGCGAGAAGGGAAACTATTGAACGAATCCTTGACCCATGAAAATTGACCCACGAATTCCATGCTTGATCTTGAATAACCACTTTGAAGTCACCATGGATTTCCCTTTTGGTCTCAACACAACATTCCATAAATCATTCTTCATAATCGATTCATATTCTTCGACCATAGCATCTTTCCAAACTTGTTCCTTTACGACTTCTTTGAATGTGGGAGGTTCGACTTGAATCATAGTGCTCATGGCTGCAACATATCCCTCGTACCTGCATGGCTTATTCCTTTTTCTTAATGATCTTCAAATGAGAACATGTCTCTCATCATCCTATAAAGTACAAAAAATCAAAAGTGGCATCTTTCTAGCAGGAGGATCACATGGAGGAGGATCTAAGGGATACATGGCTCCATGGGATCATCAACAATATCTGTCTTAGATTCAGGCACAAAAGGACCATCCAAAATATGCATATCATTTTTTTCTTGCGGAGGAGGAGGTGGAGGAAGGTCCCTTGCTTTTACAAGGGCGACATCTTCATCGGATGTAACATCCCTTCTAATTTCAACCTTACTTTGACTAGGGATATATATTCTAAATGCTTTAGAATTTTCACAATATCTAACAAATGTACCTTTTCTTCCCGAGGCTTCCAACTTGTTCCTTTTTTCCTTCGGCACATGAAAGTATATGGGGCATCCAAAGATTCAGAGATGAAAAACATCATGCTTGACACCTGTGAACACTTCTTCAAGGGTCTTGTTTTCCAATGCTTGATGAGGTACCATGTTTTTAACATATACAATGACATTCGTTGCTTCTTCCGAAAGCAACTTCAAATTTTTTTGATCATGGAGCATGGCATGGGCAACTTCTATAATGGTCCTATTCTTGATACCTTTCTTCTTGCAAAAATCAATGAACTCCTTTAATGTGTACTCTCCACGATTGTTGGACCTGAATATTTTGATTTTTGATCAAAGCTTTGAACTCCTTGAACATTTCGAAGGATTCATCCCCATGCTTCAAGTAATATGTCCATGTATTCCTTGAGAAGTCATCAATGAAGGTGATATAGTATAGATGGCCACCAATAGAATGTACGGGCATCAAACCACACACATCATAATGAATGAGATGGAGGATGTCATTTGACTTTTTCTCGCTAGAGGGGAATGGTCCCCTTGTCTTGTTTCCACTAGCACAAACTGGACATACTCCGTCATGATGAACTTGAACCTTGGGAAACCCTAAGACCAATTCCTCCAATTTTTGAAGAGAATAATAATGTATATGGGCCAATCTTCAATTCCATAGCTTGCTTAGACGATTAGTAGCATGGAGCAATGCTAAAATTTGTCTTCCATTAATCCTGTAGAGTCCTTCATATCTTGATCCCAATGCGAATGCATCTTTCAGAGGTGATCCAGCAGGAAAAGTAAGAGCCTTTCCCTTGATGAAGGAAACTCTCATCAATTTGTCTTCTAAAGCAGATATTGATACCAAATTCTTCTTTAATCCTGACACTTATATCAAATCATGGAGAAAAAGTAGATTCTCCTAAATTCAAATGAAATTTGATGGACCCAAAACCTTTAACGGGATGAGTGGAGTTGGAGTTGTCTCCAAGAATGATTTTCAAATTTGATTTTCTCTCTAGAAAATTAGAGAGAAATTCCTTATAACCAGAGAAGTGATGAGTGGCCCCACTATTAGCCAACCAATTATTGATGAGCCTCATCCATGGGTAATTATATGGGCCTTAATTCACCTCCTAGCTTAGTCAAACCAACTTTTCTCACAACTTATTACATGTTTTTGATTATATTTTGTTTATGAGGTGAGTTAGAGTTGGATATTATGCGTAGTGGACTAGTATACATTGAACGTAGGATTAAAGTAGAAAATCAAGGAATTTTGACAAAGACTAAGGTCAAAACTTGAATGGGACAAGGGAGAGGGATTGAAGGAGGTTCCTCCTCATTTACTACTCCTCCATTTGAATATTCCTCCATTCATCACATCAGCTTGGAGTGCAAACATCCAAATCATGAGGATTAGAAGGAAGCTGAGCAAGTGAGAGACAAAGCACCAGTTTATCTTGAGTTTGGGAGCCGAGCCTCCCTAATTTTAAGGAATTTGTTGGGGAATTCAATTGTATAAGTAGAGAGGCCTAGGACCTCAGTAGGATTCGGATTTTTATTGTAAAAATCTAAGCTATTTTGAAGCTGCAATACTTGTGAAAGTTCTATTGATGTAATTTGTTGTTTTGGTAATAAGAATGAGTTTTTTTTTGAGCCAGCATTGAGTTAACTCAGAGGGATGAAGCTCTTGGGTTAGGGCCCAACCCTAGCACCCAAGGCTCCTCTTTTTTGTACATGTATGTTTAGTGTAGTTTCATAGCTTCATTGTTAATTTTCTTTTTAGATGCATTTCCATTACAAGTAGTGTATATTAGATTGGTTGTTTAATAGTTTGCTTCCATTTGTGCCTTACTTCAAGTAGTAGGTTAGCAAGGAGAAAAAGGCTCACCACAAGGTTTTCAGCATGTGTCTCGACCTCACTTCCTCCCTCTGGGATCATGATTTGAGGAAGTGACCCTTAAGCAGCCCCAAAAACACAGATTTCTAGTTCTTTTACGAGCTTTGGAGTTTGTTGTCTTTAAATTAGTATTTGTTAAGTTTTTCAAAGTAGATTTCCATTTTCATATTTTCCATCCTAATTTCTACAATAGATCTCATCCATGTTTTCATTCCTTTCGACAACTTTCTTCATGCATAGAATAGGCAGTTAATTGACTAATTTTTCTTTTCTAGTTTATGAAAATGTATCTTGTTTGCATAGCTTTTTGGAAGATATACATATTTCATGCAGAGCAAGTTCTTCAGGAGGATACTAAGACTTCATATCTAGTAGCCACCTTCCATTTCATCCACCTTAACCATCCCTTGTTTTCACCATCACCTTCACTAGTTTTCCATAATTTTTCATAGAAATGCTTCCAAGCACATTGAGCAAATCCAACCATCTACTATCTTGGATATTGACTTCTTAGTGATCCTAGACCTTCTCCCACTCCATTCCACCCATCACACACTTTTCCTAGGCCTTCCATCACCTCCACACCTCACATTTTGCTCTCAAATGTATCATGTAGGTTCACTATAATTCCTACAGGATCATCCTGTAGGTTTCTTGTACATCATGTAGGTTTTCCTGAAATGATCTATTTTGAGGCGAATTGATGGAAAACCTCTATGAAGTCACCAAAAGCCTCCTAGGGGTCCTCCACACCATCCAACCATCTCATAACCCTTCCAGCCATCCTCAACCATCCTCAATTCACCTGCCACATCCACAAAAACAATTAGTTTGCATACTTTATTTTGCATAAAAATACAAAAAAAGCAAAAAAAGATTTAGTTCAGTCTCTTTACTTGCAATTTAGTGATGTTTGATGCTCCTTACTTATATTACTTAGATAGTAGAATTTGTTTCATGTTTATTTAGCATTTGTGCCAAGCATAGTTTCTTAGTGGTTAATTAGGAAATGGTGTGATTTAGCATTACATGTCAACCTTCTCCATTATTGCAGTAGAGTAACTCTCTCTTAGAGTAGATTTATCTTTCTTCCATCAAAGAATCAAGCTTCTTCTGACTCCATAGAAGTTTGGAACCCCAGTGGTCTCTCGCCAGCTGAACAGTGACAACAGACAACACCATCACTTTTACTTGTGTATACAACACTATCACCTCCATGTTTGTGTGAACCCCGGGTTGATAAAGTAAAGTTGGTAGCCTAGGAGTCGCAACATCCTTGCTGTAGTAATGGCGCTCATTACTTTTTGGCACCATTGCCGGGGAGGTGTCTAAGTAGAATGTTATTACTGCTTTCTTTTCTTCTATTTCTTGTCTTCAATATTCTGCCATTAATTTATTTATGCAAAAGTAATCTAGTTGTTTTCTTTCTTTCATTTTGCATTTTTTTCTTTGCTTTCCATTTTGCAAGCAAGATTTCAATTCATCAAGTAGCTTTTTCATTCTATCAGTAATTTTCATTCAGTCAACAATTTCAATTCTGCAAGTACTTTCCATGTTTGAAAGAATACAAAACCAAACCAAAAATATTTCCTTTCATGCCTCGTAGGAATAGGGATAGCTTAGGGAAATTTTTTCCAAATACCCCCATTGCATCAAACAGCCAACCTTCCCTCTTCTTTGGTGGCTGTGAACTAGAGGAACCCTTAGGTGAGCAACCTGACATATTTGAAGAATCTACAAGGGAAGAAGAAGAAGAAGAACCCATTCCTATTGAACCAATGGCTGAAAACAAAAATTACAGAGGGAATAGAGAGAGAGTTGAGGGTGCCTTCCCCATTAGGGAAACCAATGGGGACACTAAGCTGAAAAATATAAGCCCCATTGCCCTACCTCATTTCCATGGCCTGACAACAGAGGACCCCGACACTTTCCTATTTGAGTTTTCTATTATGTGTCAAACCTATGACTATATAGATTATGAGAAAAAGTTAAAACTATTTCCATATGCCCTCAAGGATGCAGAATTGCGCTGGTTCATGGGTTTACCTGGAGAGAGTGTCACAACTTGGGCTCAAATGCAGCATGTATTTAACAACAAATATCGGGGCTATTGTCGGTCAAGGGATACTAAAGAAGAAATTTTCAGGATGACCATAGGCAATGATGAATGCCTAGAGGATTATGAAGAAAGATTCCAGCTTAGTTACAAAAGGGCTAGGTGCACACTTGACCCCGAGTCACTAAAGTTGGTCCTACTTAGGGGAGTAAGAGAAGATCTTCTAGATACCCTACATTTGTTAGTAGGAGGATATATCTACCAATTACCCTATGAGGATATCAAGACTGTCTTTAGAAACCATTCTAGGGCAACTAGGAAAAAGGGTAGGGGTAGTCAACCTATGGTCAGTACATCATCTTCCAACTCATCCATCAAGGGTGAAATTGGAAACATGCTAGAAGATTTCAAAAGTGAGATGTTGCAAACCCTTGCCTTGCAAATGGACATCGTGCATATTAAGAGGAAGCAGGAGGAATTAGAGAGAGACTTGGCCATTTTTTGTCCTAGATGCACCAGGAGGCATCCTAGGAATGAATGTCCATTGAACTCTATTGAAATTTGCTTGGCCTATGAAGAAAACCACTCCATAGACAAGTGCCCTTCTTTGCCTGGACTCAAAGCTGTATATCAAGGAGTTGAATGGGTCACTGAGCAGCTCTGCTACATTAACCAAAGGAGACCTCATGGGCCTAGACCATGCCAGTAGGGCATGCAGGGGTTGTCCCATGCATATTACAATCCCAACCAAACCACAGCCATACCTTCTTGGGGACAACCTACTCATCCTTCATGGTCTACGCCCCCTCCTTGGTCCTTTGCATCTCAGTATCACTCCCAGCTAGTAAGCTAATCATTTCAACCTTATGCTATACCACAACCTTAGCGGAATGCACCATCCCAGGGGTGGAGGCCCCAATACAACAATGCTCTAGCTCTATTTTCTCCACCACCTATCCAACTATAGTTGCTACACTTTGCTCCACCCAAGAAACCCCAGATGCCTGCCCACCCAAATCCAAATCCGAACTACAGGCAGGATCAGCAAGTATACAGTGGAGAGACATCATATCCAACTTATGCTATGGAAATCTAGGAGATTAACCTTAGATCTGGGAGAGTTCTCCCAGATAACCAACCTCCACCTCCACCTAGGGAGGTTGAGGAAGAGAGAGAGGAAATTAAGCTTAAAGTAAATCCACCCTTTCCTGAGAAATTAGCCCAACCACTCCAGCCTACCCCAAAAGAGACTGAACTTCTGGGAGAATCGAAAAATCTATGTGTAAATATTCCACTTCTCTAGGCAATAAAAGATGTTATTATTTACAATAAGTTGATTAAGGAGAAGTGCTTCAAGCATCTAGGGAGGTGAAGAAGTGACGCCCATACCATTAATGTTATTGGGTAGCTGTCTGACTTAATGCTGGGGCAGGTAATCTGTCCAAAATATTTGGACCCTGGAAGCCCTGTAGTAGATGTGCACATCAATGGCACCATTGTCCCACACACTCTGATCAATATTGGGGTTGCCATTAATGTGATGACCGAGGACAAAATGCTCAAGCTCAATCTCCAATGTTCATTGAGGAAGACCACAACAATTCTGCAACTTGCAGAACATTCCACAGTAACCCCTGAGGGGATTATGGAGGATGTGATGGTCACCATTGAATCTTGGGAGTAACCTGCATATTTCCTAGTTCTCCAGCCTAAGGCTAATCTTATTGGTTACCCTCTCATCCTTGAGAGACCATGGTCGGCCATTGTCAACGCTTACATTAGTTGCAGAGCTAGGAATATGACCATCAAGAGTGGGCATATGTCCAAGAAGTTAGTCCTATACCCTCCTGCTCAACCTTCTCTAAAGCATGATGTACCTTTATGGTTGGAGGAGGAGGAAGAAGATGAAGTTTATTCTGCCCAACTTTATACTTTAGAAGCAACCATGGGAGGAGGACAACAGGATGAGGATGACTTAATTGAACACCTACTCTAAAGTCCAACTCCTAGTTCATTTCCCTTATAAGAAGTAGTAAAGGAAACCTAGAAAAATCATCCAATTGACTTATGCTTGGCTAATTCCAATCCACTCCATGTCAAACCCATAGAATTTGGCCCAGAGAGAACCTTGAAAATCAATCCATCTCTTTCTGCTCTCGAGGAAGAGAAGTTATGTAACATGCTAAAGGAAAATCTAGAAGTCTTCGCTTGGAGTTACAAAGAAATTAAGGGAGTAGCCCCTTCAGTGTGTACTCACCACATATACATCAAAGAAGGTTGCAAGCTGGTCTGACAACCCCAAAGGAGGATGAATCCAACTCTTAAAGATATAGTCAAAGAAGAACTGAAAAAATTGCTAGATGCAGGATTCATTTACCCTATCTCCGACAATGAGTGGGTCTCTCCTTTGGTGTTAGTTCCAAAGAAGAATGGTAAGTGGAGAATTTGTGTTGATTACAGGGAGTTGAACAAAGCCACAAAGGACCATTTCCCTCTACCCTTAATTGACCAATTTCCAGATGGCCTGGCAGGAAAAAGGTTTTTCTCCTTCCTAGATGTATTCAGTGGGTAAAACCAAATCCAGATCTGCTCGGAAGACCAGGATAAAATCACATTCACTTGTCCTTGGGGTACTTTTTCCTATAGAGTCCTTCCTTTTGGACTATGCATTGCTCCTACCACTTTCTAGATAGCAGTCCTGAGTATTTTTGCCGAATTAGTCCATGATGCGGTGGAGATTTATATGGATGATTTTACACCTTATGGCTGTGATTTTCAAGAAGCTCTGTCTAACCTAGGCAAAGTACTGCACAAATGCATTGAAATGAATGGTCTCTCAGTCCCAAAAAATGTGAATTCTTGATGATTGTAGGGACCATGCTAGGTCATTCAATATCTCAGCAAAGATTGCAGGTGGACCCAAACAAAATAGCTATCATCCAAAGGGTCCGACCTCCTCAAAAGCAGAGAGATGTCAGAAGTTTCCTAGGGTTATTTGGATATTACCGAAGGTCCATAAAGGACGTCAACAAGTTGGCCTCTCCTTTATTTGGTTTTTTGGCCAAGGACTCTGACTTTATATGGTCAAAAAGGTGCCAAGAGGCCTTAGACATCCTAAAGGACAAGTTAACCACTGCACCGATTCTCTGAGGCCCAAATTGGGCCCTCCCCTTTCATATCCATGTTGATGCCTCACATAAAGCCATAGGAGCATCCCTAGGTCAGATAGATGAAAAATTGCCTTATGCTATCTATTTTATTAGTAAGAATTTGTCAAAGGCTGAATGAAATTACACAGTGACCGAAAAGGAACTCCTGGCCATTGTGCATTTATTGAACAAATTCAGGAATTATATTACAGGCTATCAAAGATTTGTGCATACTGACCATGATGCAATGAAATATTTAATGAACAAACCATATGTGAATGCTCGAATTATAAGATGGTTAAATTTATTACAATAGTTTGATCTAACCATTGTTGATAAGCCTGGTAAGGAAAATGTTGTTGCAGACTTTTTGTCTAGAGTAAATTTGCCTGTAGGTGAAGAAGTAATAGTTGATGACCAGTTACCGGACGAGCACTTATTTTTTTATTTCAGTTCTCTCTCCATGGTTTGCTGATATAACAAACTATTTGGTATCAACATAGTTCCCACCAAACTTTTCCTCCAAAAGAAATAGCAAGATAGTAAGGAAAAGTGCCCCCTTCACTTGGATTGGGGCCAGTGTCTTCAAACTTGGCCCAAATCAAATCTTGAGAAGGTGTGTTAGGGAGGAGGAAGTCTTTGACATCCTTCTGACCTGTCATGATGGGCCTTGTGGAGGCCACTTTACAACAAAAAGGAAAACATTCAAAGTGTTACAGGCAAGCTATTATTGGCCCACTCTTCATCAAGATGTAAAAAAATATACTAGTCAGTGTGATCAGTGCCAAAGGATGGGAAGGCCTACTCCAAGAGATCAAATTTCTCTGCAACCTCAAGTGACTTTCGAGCCATTTGATAAGTGGGGCATGAACTTCATTGAGCCTATTGATCCTCCTTCCAAGAAAAAACAATACATTATTATGTGAAATGATTATTTGACTAAGTGGGCTGAAACCAAGGAAATTAATGCAGCAACAGAGGAGAATGTGACTGAGTTCCTAAGGGAGAATGTATTCGACAAATTTGGCTACCTTAGAGAGCTGGTCACAGACTAAGACAACCAATTTACCTCCAACATGATTGAAGACTTGCTCAGCCATCACAAGATCAAGCATAGAACCTCCACTCCCTATCATCCACAAGCTAATGGGCAAGTGGAGGTGACCAACAGAGCACTGGAGGGCATCTTGACCAAAGTGGTAAGCAGCAGTAGGAAGGGTTGGGCAGATAGACTAGTTGAGGCCACCTGGGCCTATAATACCACATGGAATACCATCACTAGATTCACAACCTATGAGCTAGTCTATGGGAAAAAGGCTTTGCTGTCCATTGAATTCGAGTACAACACATTAAGGACATCAGCCCAACTAGATCTAGATCTTAGTAGTGCATAGAAAGAGATGTTGTTCTAGTTGAATGGTTTGGATTAATTCAGAATGTAGGCCCTCCTACATACATAGGTAGTTCAACTTCAAAGGAAGATCTGACATGATAAAAACATCAAGGAGAAGTAATTTTAGGAAGGCGATTGGGCATTGCTATATGATTCTAGGTATAAAGGCTTCAAGGGCAAGTTAAGTACAAGATGGCAAGGAACTTATGTTGTGGAAAGATGCCATGATAATGGTTCTGTGCAAATCATAACCATAGATGAAGAGGCCATTCCTTTGCTTGTTAATGGACACCGATTGAAAATTTATAAGAGACCTTTATCAAAACAAGGGTTCATTGATGATATCAATAAGACAGTGGTGATAGCGGAGCAGGTTCCAACTCCTCCCTCACCAAATCACTGAGAAAAAAAAGAAAAGAATAAGGACTCAGGTGAAAAGCTCCATGAGGCGCCTGAGTCCCATCACTGGGTTGAAAACCTCTTGAGGCGGCTCAGTGGTGTCAAAATAAAAAAAAAGAGAATAAGAAAGATTCCTAGGCGAAAAACTCTCTTGAGGTGCCCAGGGCAAACAACTAGGGTGAAAACCTCTCAGAGGCAGTCTAGTTGTTTTACAAAAAAAAAAAAAAAAAAAAAAAAAATAATAATAATAATAATAATAAATAATAATAATAATAAAAAAATAAATAAATAATAATAATATATATTTTTTTGTATTTTTCATGAAATTTCCGTTTGCAGGTCAACAGAGAAGGAATGTCAAAAAAAAAATAAAAAAATAATAATTAATAATAATAATAATTTTTTTTTTTTTTTTTATTTTTCATGAAATTTCCATTTGCAGGTCAAAAAGAAGGATGGTCAAGGAGCAAAGGAGGATCACTAAGAGACCCCTGTCACTCACATATTTATTTTTCCACTCATTACCATTCATTCCTCCACCATTTCTATCATTTTTTCCACTCCGTTGCTTCAGTTTACGAAGGGACTATGTTTTTTACAGGATCCCCTATAATCCTACAGGATCCCCTGAAAACCTAGAGGATGATCTTGTAGGAATTATAGTGACCTAGAAATCCTACAGGAGGCAATCCTAAGGTGAATGAATGAATTTCTAGGCCAACAAAATTAACCCTCTTCATCATTCAATAACCATACCTTGTCCACCATCATCACACCTGCACTCACCATAACAAAAAATCAGTTTCAAGAGTATTTTTTTTGTAGTCTTTGAAAAGAAGGGAAACATGGAGGAATAAAAAGCATCACCTGAGATTTCCTTGCTCTCCACACTCCTATTATTTCTCTCCATCCATGTCACCATCCTCACAACCCTAGCAAAAAAAATGATTAAGAGTTTTGAGGGAGAAGAAGCTACATGACATCCTATAGGAAATCCTATAGCAGCATATCCCACAGAATACCAATCATAAACAACAACAAGCCTCCAACATGATGATCCAGGAACTCCAAAGCAACAACATCACCATATTCAACCATAGGTACCTGCAAAAAAAAGAAGTCATTACCAAACAACAAGAGGAGGAAAAAGAACATCACGCAACCAACACACACAATAGCACCTCTGGTCTTTGACAACTGCAAAGCATTGGCACCACAGGTAAGTATCTCGCTCGCTCTCTCATATGCATCATGTAGTCAAAAAAATGTAAGGGTAATGAGTAAGTTGGTTTATAAGTGGAAAGGTGGCTAGTTAACTTGGCCAACTTCGTTCAGTCAACACATACACAACAGGGTGTCCTCTCACACGTGGTTGCAGTCAACTCAAATACAGAGAAGGAGTAGGACACAAGTTGTTAAAACTACAGATGCATAAGGTGGGAGCTGATTATGAGGAGTGGGGAATGATGAGGTGGTAGTGGGGACCAATAGTACAAAAATGGAAATGTACCCTTGCTGCCAACACACCACCTCACCCCGAATAACCATAAGAGGAAATAATCATCGTTCCCATGCATTCATGCATTCACTTCCTTGAAGCTCACTCTCATAGGTCGCTCTCATGCCTAGGCAACCCACCAGAAGAAAAACTCCATCCTTTTACTCCATAGGAATTCCTACAATATTGCACAAGAATTCCTACAGGATCATGCACAGGAATTCCTACAAGATACACAAAGACTGCCTACAGGATTGGCCGAGAAGAGTTTCATAAGGGATAACATGGGAGTTGGCCACTGAAAATAATATAAAGGGGTAGGCTCTGTAATTACATCCCTCTTTACAAAGTAATTGAACCAGAAATCCTCCAAGTTTGAGTGAATTTATCAACTTTGTAAGGGAATTACATACACAGTCATTTCTGTTTTGGGTTTGCATTTGAAATTGTCTCTACCATCTCATCTCCTCAAACTTCACCAACTAAGATGACATGAGGGTTTAATAGGAGGGAGCCTATCAACACTATGATAATCCAACAACACCCCCAAGTGCTTGAAATCTTCACAAGACATAATTGGATGGGGTTTTTTGAAAAATTCAGGGGGTATGATGATGAGGTGGCTCGAGAATTTGTTCTCTCCCTCATTCCACTCACTAGAATCCATGCCACTGTTGTGATAAGGGGCATCTCTATAGAACTCACCCCTAAGCTCATCAGCAGAGTCACAACACTTCCCCTAGGAATACCATGGAGGAAAGAAGACAAAGGAGATAGCCAGGTTGCCAAAAGGAAATTCTTTTTAGAAGGCAAGGAACCCACTGAGGACAAAAATGGAGTAAGGAGGGAAAGTCTACCATATCCATGGAATGAGGTAAGCTACCAATTGATCAAATACATTTCATGTGAGGGTAGGTATAGTGTGGTCTATGGCTATCATTTTAAGATTCTCGAAGAATTGAGATCTGGACCATAAACACCCCGTCACCAAAGACTCAGCATACCATACTTCTTGCTACAATCACTAATAGACTCAAGCATCAAAGTGTAGGAGGGAAATTCCCAACAGTTAGCTCACCATGGGTTAATTAGGATCCTTATAGAAGATTCCGTCCATAACCTCAAAATCCCTATGACATGGTCAGTTTTCAAATACATGCCAACATATATTACGTCAAAGCTCTCACATTTGATGTTAGTCCTACTATCAGTGAAGAGAAGGAGATAAAGACTGAAGCAGAGGAAGAAGAAGTAAGGTAGGAAGAGGAAGAAATAGAAGGATACGAGGATGAGATGGATGAAGAAGGAGATGAAACAAAAGAAAATTAGGAAGATGAAGAAGAAGATGGGAAGAGAAGGAGGATGATGAAGAAATAGAGGAGGATGTTAAGGAGGAAACTGATAAAGATGATGAAGATCTACAAGAAGAAGAAGATAGGAAGGACATAGGTGAAGAAGGCAATGGAAAAGAGGGGATAGAAAACAAGGAGGAGTCACCTAGGATGTCTCCAAAAGCCACTGAGAGAGAGGTAACAACTGCCCTCACTGCACTTAGCATCCCCATCAAGCAAAAAGGAAAAAGACAGAGGCAAACCCCATTATATTTCAAAACAAGAGAAAGCACAAGAATAAGACAGGGGAAACCCCAATCATCAACCAAAAATCCTATTGTGATTGAATACTCCCCTACTCAAAAGGAGAAAATGCCTTCCCCTAAGTCTCCTATCACCTATTGAGAAGGCCTACTAGATCAACTTCCTCCAAGGGAAAGGCAATCCTACAGGATACACAACAAAATCTACAGGAAGAAAAAACAGTCCTACAAGATACTCTGCTGAACCTACAGGAGGCACAAAAATTGGAAAGGAAGGTAGGGGAGCAACAAGAAACTAAAGAAGAGGACACATTGACAAAAAAATTCAGCCCCCAACCTAACCTGGACTCCTATTGTTGGTTTATTGAAGGAGGCAGGGTCATACCTCAAAAATTTGCTATCCCACTGTTCTTCAAGCTTGAGAAGGGGATGGCCAAGACTCATCGATGAATGCAGATCGCCAAATAAAAGGGGGTGGAAGACATTTGGCACATGGAGGAGAAACTTAAGGAGATGGGTAGAGAGTTAAGTGGCTTGAGAGACATAGAAGTCATATGGAGAAATCAACTAGAGACAGAAAATGCATGGTTGAGGGGACAACTACAGGAAAGAGAGAATCAATTGGAATGTATGGCCAACCTCTCTTTGGAAGCAATCCAATGTAGGATGCTAGCTAAATCCTATGCTCTATACCTCAAAGAACAATGGGTGTAGTTCCAGATCAAGACCCTAGCACTGAGAGGCACCATGCCATTTTAGGACTACAGGCAGTTCATTGATCTTTGTGATCATAACACACTAGAAGATAGGGCCAAGATGGCTGAGTTCTACTTGCACAACATGGCCCTGATAGACATGAATGTATGGGACCATAATGCCAAGCTAGGAGATTTACAATTAATGGCTTTGGCATCATGGATGAACCATGAGGAGTCAAGGGCTGCAAAGATGAAAAGGATATTAGCAACTGAATAAAATGAATCTCTTGTGATCAGAGCTAAACAATAAAATCCCATGGCCCTCATCAGTACCCATAATTTGATAGCAAATGATCCTTAGTTGGCACCTAGATACCTTGCTGCCCAAGAACAAGCAATTTCACATTTTGAGGACATGTTTAGGTTGTTAGGAGATGATATCATACATGCTTGCATGAGGAGATGTGATCCAGGTGGATATTGGTGGCCACCTACCAAGTCCATATAGACCCCCATCATTGTTTCTCTCAGCATTTTCAGTTTCCTTAATTGTAGCACAACTTACTATTTTGAGCAGTTTTTCGGGTCCTGAACTTCCGGAGCCATTTTGAGGCCCTAAACGACGTTTTTTGGGAAATCTAGGGGCAACATGGGTCCATGGACCGATGTTTCCCTTCCCAAAGTGGTAGTGCTCGGATAGATCTTTCTAACGAGCTATTGTATGCATCAAACGAAGATCATATGACAAAGTTACGACCCCGAGAAGTTGATGTACCAATTTACCCAAACGGGGCCCACAGTTTGGTGTTTCATCTTCTAGGGTTAGGTTTTGGAATTTTAAGGGTTTTCCATTGTTTCTCAACAATAAATAGGCCTCCGAGCCTCATTGTAAGACAGTTCAGATGCATGTAGCCACCATATATCTTCTTAGAGATAAGCTACCATCGCCTAGCTAGTTTATTTCCATTACTGTTTGTAAGCATATTTCAGTATTTTACATTAATGAAATGAAGTATTGTTTTCGCTGCATATCTGTGTTTATGGTTATCTCTGTCATTTGTTGCATTCCTGTTTAAGTCTGGATTAGTGGTATCAGAGCGGTCTGCTTTTTCTTTGTTTTTCTTTGCATGTACCCAACGAGGTCAGGATATAAGGAGTTAGGGCTTGAACTGGTCGAACCTTTGCAAGACTAGCCTCGCAAATCCTGACAGCCTCCCATGGTAGTTGAGAAGAAAGACACGGGGGCAGGAGATCCTATCAAAATCTTGCTCGAAGAAGCCCTTGAGCGACAACGGAGCGTGATGATGGGCAACTTTGCCTAGATCCTTTAGCGGCTACCCAGAAGCGATGCATCGGCTTCCAGCAGCTACTCTAGAAATGCCACACCCTTTAAGGTACAAGTCAATTTTGAAATCCCCATATTCGAGGGTCAGATAGACACAGATGCTGTAGATAAATGGTTAAATCTACTAGAGGGTTAGTTTTTTGTTCATGAATTTTCGAGTCGGGAAAAGATTATTTTCACTCTTCTCAAAGCAGCCCCCCACATCAAGGACTGGTGGGAAACCTACTGCGAGCAGAAGGAAAAGAATACTGGCTCACTATTTTTAGCCGCACCCACCTAGAATTCATTCCCGGATGCCATCAAGGAGTAGTACTACCCTATCGGAAGCTATGAGGATGAATACATAAAGTGGACCATGCTGCGGCAGGGAAGGGACCAAGATGTGCCGGAGTTCACAATGTTTTCCATACCCTTCACACAAAGTTGGGGATCAAGGATTCAGAGAAGCATTTGATACTCAACTACCACAGCTACCTACACAAGTACATCCAGGAAGAAATAGAATTCCTGAACATCTCCTCGCTTGGCACAGCATACCGATATGTCGTCAAGGTCGAGCAGAAGTTTAAATAAAAGAAGTGAGACTTTGGATCTGTGAATCTGAAGTAAGGGAAAGGTGCCCCTAAACCACAGAACAAAGGACAAAGCCAAGGTAGGGCAGCCGAAGACAACCTGCCAAAGCTGCAATTAAAGAATGGCACGGCGAAGCCGAAAAAGGACACGGGAAAATGGTGTGAGTTCCATAAGAGCTCCACTCACAACACAAGTGAGTGTCGGGCCAAGCAGTCACTAGTGGCTGAGCTAAAAGTTTCAGAATCAGATGCATGTTCCGACTCTGAGTCAGAACCTGACAAGGGGAATGAGAAAGGGAAGCAGATCATTGATGCGGATCCCAATGCCACTGTTGCTACTGCCAAGATCTAGAAAAATGAACCTGAAGATCCAGAGGAGGAGGAGCATCTCTTCCACTCCCATATGTGGGTAAAGGGCTCCCCACTATAGTTCATTGTCGATAGCGGGAGCCAAAAGAACCTCATTTCGGCAGAGGTCATGAAGCCATTGGGCTTACCGACCACAACACATCCACAACCATACTTGTGAAGCGACATGCTGTGTATGAATCAAGGCCCCGTGCTGTTATGATTACATTGGGAAATAAGTTGTACAGGGTAACAGAGGTAGCACCACCTACCGCCATCTCTTTGATTACTGCAAAACAATGCAGTAAGCTTATTTCCAAAACCGGGAAATTTGTTTTCCTGATGATACGCCCTCAAGGAAAGAAGAAGATGGTGGCCACGGCCTCCAGACGGGGCCCCTCCGCACGACAACTACATATGGACAAGGTCATGGAGGAGTACGAGGACATCTTCACCTCCCCCACAGGGGTTCCTTTGCACTGTCAGGTTAAGCACTCCATCGATCTGACCCCAGGTGCGCCGCTACCCAATGGACCAATTTATCGACACTCTATTCTGGAGAATGATGAAAGAAAGAGGCGGATTCAGGAGCTCTTGCAGAAAGGTCACATCCGTTTGAGTTCATCACCTTGTGGGAGCCCGATCGTGTTGGTACAAAAGAAGGATGGGACTTGGAGACTCTGTATTGACTATCGGGCGCTGAACAATATCACTGTCCGTAATAGGTACCCGATCCCGCGGATTGATGACCTCCTGGACCAACTAAAGGGAGAAATATTTCAGCAAGATTTATTTGAAGTCAGGATATCACCAGGTACCAATCGAACCCTCTGATGTGTGGAAGACTGCCTTCAAAGCCAAGGAGGGCCTTTTCGAATGGTTTGTTATGCCTTTCGGATTGACGAATGCTCCTGCAACCTTCATGAGGCTAATGGATGACATCTTGCAGCCATTCACCAACTCATTTGTAGTGGTATACTTGGATGAAATCATGATCTTCAGCGAGAGTTGGGAAGAGCACCTCCACCACATCCGTCTGATTCTCCAAACACTGTGGCAACACAAGTAATGTGCTAATTTGGAGAAATGCACTTTTGGCATGACCAAGGTTCAGTATCTGGGATACATTATTGATGAACAAGGGGTGCATGTGTATCCAGCCAAGATCCAAGTCATTCAACATTATCCATCTCCAACCACTTTGACAGAGCTTCGCATCTTTCTAGGTCTTGCCAACTTCTACCACAGGCTCATGTTGGGATCTTCTCATATCACTTGGTAATTGAGTTGAGTCACCAAGGGAGGAGCGAAAACAAAATTATTTTGGTCTGAATCTCAACAGAAGGCATTCACAGAGTTGAAAGATCGCCTCTGCTTGACACTAGTACTCGCATTAACAGACTCGCAACAACCATTTGAGGTTAAGACAGATGCCTCTGACTATGCTATTAGGGTAGTCCTTACTCAACACTGGCATCCAGTGGCATATCATAGTGAGATGCTTTTAGACACAGTTCGGAAGTATCCCACTTATGACAAAGAGATCTATTCCATTATGTAGGCTTGCCGACAATGGAAGCATTACATTTTGGGTAAGGAAATGGTCATCCACACATACCAATGACCCCTGCAGTTCATACAGACCCAAGGGAAATTACAAAATGATCACCATTAGAAGTGGTCCACATACTTGCAACTGTTCCATTTGAATATAAAGTATAAGAAGGGAAGCACCAATAATGTTGCAAATTGCCTCAGTCGACCATCGATCATGGCGTTAAACACCGTGCTCAAGTCTTGTGGGCACAAGACTTTTGATTGGCCACTTCTCTGCAAAAGTGACCAAGAATTTGGCCACAGATACCAAACACTCTTGGAGGGTCAGCATGTTCCATATTTTCACCTCCAAGATGCCTTCTTATGCCACCTGGGTCACCTTTTTGTTCCTTCAAGCGAGCGTGCCAAGATGATCTGGGAAGCACACTAGAGTTGGGTTGCTAGGCATTTCGGGGTTGAGAAAACTATGGTAGTACTACAAAAGTATATCTATTGGCCGAATCTTCGACAGGGTGTTGGGAAGTACATTAGATCATGCACTGCCTGCGCCATTGCCAAACCGAACATCAAGAAGCAAGGCCTCTATACCCCATTGCCTACCCCTATTCGACCTTGGGAGTCCATCTCCATGGATTACATGTCAGACCTTCCTTCTACTAAGCATGGAAACAACTATGTTTTTGTGGTTGTCGACAGGTTCTCGAAGATGGCCATTATGGTGGTCTGCAAGAAGAATATCACAATAGAAGCCACTACTAAACTCTTCTTTGAGAAATTGTGGGTACGCTTTGGGATCCCACAGTTATCATCGTAGATTGAGACAACAAGTTCCCCAGTACATTGCGGTCCAGTCTCTAGTCGATGTTGGACACCAAATTCACTATGTCCACAGCCTTCCATCCTCAAACTGATGGCTAGACAGAGGTTGTCAACAGGATGATCATGCACATTTTGCGCATGTATAACTCAAAGCATCCACACACATGGGATGATAGCCTTCCCTATGTTCAACACAACTACAACTGGGCTCTCCACAGCTCGAATGGACACAACCCTTTTCAGGTGGGCTTGGGATTCCAGCCACTATGTCCCATTGATGTGGCCATGCCATTTGCATATACTCACGTAGATTCGACTCATGTCCAGTCCAAAATAGATAAGGCAAACAACTTCATTGAGCACATCCAACATATTTGCCAGTAGGTCCACGACATTATGGAGAAATCAAATGCGAAGTACAAGCAACGACATGATCAACATTAGGTGCCATACAAGTTTCAGGTGGGCGACAAAGTCTTGTTGCATTTGCAAAAGGAACGCCTTACCGAAGCTTATCGGAAACTCATACCACTTCTATATGGTCCTTACACGATTACCAAGGATGTGGGAGACAATGCATTTGAGCTTAGCATTCTCCCATTCCTTGGCCCGCACCCATTGTTCAATGCAGATTGCCTTCGACCATACTTTCCACCATTACTAGACACATCTGACATTGCAGAACAACTCACACCCACAGAGTTAAATCCTTATTACATGGAACAAGCTGCAACTGATCAGATCATGGACACACAGATCAAGCACACTTGCCAGCAAAATATCCAACTGTACCAAGTTTTCAAAACAAGCCAACTCCTTCACCAGGGCAAGTGGCTCACCAGGGACCAAGTTTAGCAGAAGCTTCCTCATCTCATGGAGGAACTCAATGCAATGGGGACCATTGCTTCCTAAGCGAGGAGGAATGATCCAGGTGGATATTGGTGGCCACCCACCAAGTCCACTTGGACCCCCACCATTGTTTCTTTCAGCTTTTTAATTTCCTTAATTTTAGCACAATTTACTATCTTTAGTAGTTTTTTGGGTCCTGAACTTCCAGAACCGTTTTGAGGCCCTAAACAACGTTTTTTGGGAAAGCTGGGAGCAACATGCATCCAATAACTAATGTTTCTCTTCCCAAAGTTGTAGTTCTCATATATATCTTTCTAATGAGATACTGTGCACGTCAAACAAAGATCGTATGCCAAAGTTACAACCCCGGGAAGTTGATGTACCGATTTACCCAAACGGGGCCCACAGTTTGGTGTTTCATCTTCTAGGGTTAGGTTTTTGTATGTTTAGGGTTTTCCATTGTTTCTAACAATAAATAGGCCTTTGAGCCTCATTGTAACACCATTTAGAGGCATGTAGCTGCCACATCTCTTCTCAGAGATAAGCTACCATCGCTCTAGCTAGTTTATTTCCATTTCTATTTGTAAGCATATTTCAGTATTTTACAGTAATGAAATGAAGTATTATTTCTATTGAATCTCTATATGTATGGTTATATCTGTATTTTTTTGCATTCTTGTTTAAATCCGGATCATTGACACTCCCTGAAAGGGATGTTAGGCAAATATAAATATGCCTGGGAGGATGAAATTCATCTTTTTGGGTTTTGCCAATCCCTGAAGGAATGCTGGAACATAAATTTGCTTGAGAAGGAAGCCACATCATAGGATGATTAGGGTCATTTACATTGAATATTTAATAAGGAATTTGGTGTTATATTTTGCTTAACAAGCATTAAAAAACATATAATTGGTAATACTATTGTTTTAAATATTGTGGGGGATTAGTGGCATCTATCAACCCAAATAATTATCACTACACTCAATTAACTTTATAATAGAGCCAAGGGTTTTTTGAAGCTTCATTGAGTCCTTCACACTTGATTTAAATTAATTGTTGGTTTAAGTTCACTCATATGCATTTGAAATTTTTAACAAACCAATTCATTTTAATAATCCAAGATCAAAAATTAGGCAAAATCATCCTAAACTCATATGCTGTAAAGTATAATTAACTCACAATAGAGCCATTTACCAAGAGATCAAGTAGTAGTCTATAAATATAGTTTAATAGGAAACTTCCTTGGTCATTGAACATCTCAATTCAAATTGCTCCACAATCTCTCAAATTTAAATCTTGGATAGACCAGAAAGAAATTGGTTCTCCTCATTCGATCACTAAACCACCCCTCCTCTCTCAAATCAATAGAAACTTTGAATGACCTTTGGTGCATGACTTGTGAGTGGATTCATATATGGTCAGAGAAGACTTCATGGTAGTGGAAGAGACAAACAACTACAAACATTGCATGGCTTATAACATAGTTTTTGATTGCTCGCAAGTGAAAACTCCCTTGGAGAAGACCTGCGCCCAACCACCAAGATATAGTATTGATTTTCATGAAACATGGAGGTTTTGGTACGTTGGGAAAGTAACACCACTTACCATCTTATCAGAGGATTTTAAAGATTGTGGCTGAGGCTATGTGGATTGGATCTCGCATGCTTAATCCATCTCATGTGGGTTAAGATTTTTAGTCCATAATGACTTATTGCATTTTATAATCAGCATGGAGCTTGGGTAGAAAACACATATAAGCCTGGGGCTACAACCAACACATATTTAATTTATGTATTTTGGTAACAATCAACAGACCCACCTAATATAAATAAGGCACGCCACTGGCATTTAACTCCGTCAAAACCTTGATCCCAAAGTTCGAGACTTGCTTGGCAGTTTTATGAATCCTTATTTTGTGAGTTCTCAAATTACAAAATCTGTTGTACTTTTTGTGAATTATGGACTCACAAAGCTATGGATAAAGTAGAAGCTATGGTGGTTTATTTTGCAAACTATCAAATGTAGAGGTCAAACATCCTCCAGCTGTAACTTTAATAAGTCCCAAACTTTGAATTCAATGCACATCTTATTTGGTAACTATAACCTTCCTTCTTCTACAAGGATGTGGAGCTATCATCACCATCAATCCTTCAATGTCCTACCTTTAATGGGCTTCCAAAAGAGGTTTTTCTGTGTCTCATGGGTAGATTCAGTTTGAGTTGCTAGTTAATGAATCCATCAACAGGTTTGGGTCATTCTTTCTCTAGCAAATATATAGTTTGCAATTATTTTGTCCCTTTTTGTTTTTTTGCAGCAAGCTCCTAGAATGGAAAGTGAGGCTTTTGAAGCAGTCCATTCATTAGATCTAACATTTTCCATTATAAGATTGTATCTCTATTCTGGATCCTCTATCTTTTTTTCAAGAGGAGAGAACACACTATCTTATATTAAAAATATAGAGGATGGTTACAGAGCATGAATTTAGATTAGATCGTGGCAAAGAGATTTCCTAAGGCAGTTAGCAAAAACTCCCAAAAACAAATTGCTATAGAAGAAAGTAAAACGGAGACAAGTTATAGATCCAAAACAACAGAGCTATTGTATCAAAGTAAAACCAACTTCACATCCAAAATTCGAACACGAAGGAACAAAGTCGGCTGGAAACATGAGGCAAAGAGCAGTAGCAAGAGATAGTCCCATCAAACCAAAAACGTTGGGGGGCATCCTCTGTCTGTCTTGATCTTACATAAAATAACTCAGTTTTACTATGTGCCTTCTATCTCTACAGAAGGATTCTTCAATGAAAAAACAAAATCATCACTTAGATAACATAACATTTCTATCCTTCATATCTTAAGAGTAAAACCAAAGCCTCCACCTCATGAAAATTCATCTTACACCACTGATACTCTTCCATTGCTCCTGCACAAGTAAACTATAAACTACAAATGCCAAGTATAATTACAAAAATATACATTGTCAGACACTTCACATAGTTTCTAAGATGTTCGATATCAAGCACCTACACCTAGAAATTGGTCGCTAATTAGTTCATGTAGATCACAGAGTGATAATCCAATTTGTGAATATGGAAAAATATTTAACAAAAAAAAAAAAAAATTGTCTCAAGGTTATTACTTAGTGCCCCTATGCAGCAAAATTAGAGAGAATTTTGTCTATATAAGAAAAATAGAGAAAAAAATCATCCTAGACACATCATTAACTAGTTCATGAATCATATCTAGTTTTGGAAATAGCAAATTATGATATAATAGGTAAAATAACTGTCAAAATAATTTCATTATTGGATTAGTGCAGTTTCAGAGGAATTGCTTCCAAAATGACCATTTGATGATAAAGAGCCCCCAAAAATCTCTTTGGCGAGGCTCTCTTGTTTCTAGGCCTCGCCCATAATCTATACCCTGTTACTTAATCTGGTAAGCCTCTTTGGTTTTTAGGCCTAATCCAGGACATGTACCCTATCGATTAAACTAATTGTTTAGCATGAAATACCAATCACAAGAGAAAAGATATAGACAAACTACCAAAGCTGTATTGGAAAAGAGTGACGAGGACGAGAAAGGAAATAATCTAAATCAAGGAGGAATCCCCAATTTTGGATTTTACCTGAGCACAAACCACTTCGATTCCTATTGTCCACAAAGCATATTGATGAGTTAGGGAAACATTATTGGTGATCTAGATTTTCCTGTGGAGAATAAATCGAAGGATCTATCAAATGGAAACATCTTTCAACCTCCTCCGAGTGAAATTCTATCTTATTTCGCTCTGAAAGGTCCTTCAAGGTTGATTGCAAAACAAAGTGCTAAGGCTGCCATGTGCAGGGATTACTGTCAACCATTAAGATCACGAGTCATTTTGAGTTTTGCTCTAGGTAAAATGGAGAAAAAATAGTAATTAACTCGATGGGGTGAGGTTTGTTTTTTGAAACCTATATGAGATATAGTAATTTTAGATAAGCACAAGGTAATACAGTTAATTTCTCAGCATGTCTGTTTTGCAGGAAACAAGTTGGGCACTAAGACAACACTTTCTCAGGAGTTATTTGATCAGGGCAAGTCTAATTTCTAGTCATACATTCAGAGAACAATTGAAATTCACTATCCCAGTCGAGCTTCTAAAAGTTCAACTAATGAGGCAGTGGGAGACTCTGAGATTAAAGAGTCCCAGTCAGCAAATTAGAACCTAGTTGATGTTATGGACTCTCAAAACTGTGTTAGAAACCAAAAGAAAGTCAGATATGGCCAGAATAATGTTGTCTTTTTCATGAATACTGAACAAACTGATGGTTTGAGCCAAAATATGAACACTGGTTTGGAGTATGCAAATGGACAGAGTTGTAAAAGGAAACAAGGTATAGAGGCTAGCCAACCTCCCACATACAACCAAGTTACTGTTCTTGGTGAAAATTTGCATGCTACTTTGTAAGGTAGATTTACAAATGAAAAGAAAGTCGAATATGACCAGAATAACATTGTCTTGCCAATAAACACAGTTCAACATCAGATGAAGAATATGGAAGCTAAGGAGGTCTAGAAAGGCAGCAACATCTTTTTGCCAATTACTCGCACTCTTATTGAAACTGATGGTTTGAGCCAAAATTTGAACACTGGTCTGGAGATCACAGATGGAAAAAGTCATAAAAGAAAAGCGGGTACAGAGGCTAGCTAGGCTCTCGTAGACAACCAAGTCACTGTTCTTTGAGAAAATATGCTTACTACATTGGATAATGGAGTCAAAAATAAAAAGCATGTTGGATATGCCCAGAATAATGTTGTCTTGTTCATGAATGCACACCAACATCATATAAAGAATTTGAAAGCTAAGTAGGTCCAAGAAGAAAGCATCACCTTTCCACCAATTAGTCTTCCCCTTCTTCAAAATGATGCTTTAAGAAGAAATCTAGACACTGATATGGAGATTGCAGATGTACAAAATTATGATAGGGGGTTTTTGTAGAATTTTGCATTGCCACCAAATTTCAATACAACAAGGGCAATATAGCCGAATCTTGTGACTATGATATCACAAGCCATTGTTTTGACTTTACCTCATTGATTAATAAGATTATTCACAAATTTAATTTAATTTGATTATAGATTCTAAAATATTCTAGAAATAAGATAAATCCTGAAATATTCTGGGAATAAGATAAATAGAAATTATGGTTGAGTCCAAAATATTCTAAAATCTGCCATCTAAAAAAATGAGTTACACAGATTAATATCATTTCCTTAAATACAAAATCTTCGTTCAAGAAACTTGCAAATCAATGAAATGATTCCTTTCCCTCTCCTTCAAATGGAAGATTTGTTCTTCACAGGTCTAATCAGTCAAGGTACAAAAAAATGTGGATTTGGATTGAGGTGAAAAAATAGGCCTCCGGAGGCTGACAAAAGAATCTTGCATTGGCATGATATCCCCCTCATGGAACCTGGATGCATTCTCCTATGATAGAATTAAGGAGAATATTAATGGGGAACCAAATCCCAACTGGGAGATACCATTCTAGTAGTAAGACTTGCAACATTGTGGACATCACCATGGAAGAGGAAGCCTTTCTCTCTACCTACTTCATTGAAATGGGATAACAGGGAAATTCCTTAACAACATCATATTTGGCAAAATAAACCATCCCTGTTTCAATCCAAATTCAAAAGGTTTGATCTTTAGTGTGAAGTTTTAGACTGTGTAGGGGTTTAAGGAGGGCCTATTTTTGTTCTTAGCCAATTTGGATCCTATGGTGAAATATTCACAACTGAAGTTGATGGGTTTTCTCTCTACTAGTTAATTCAAATGGGATAATAGGGGGCATTCCTTAACTACATCACATTTGGATAGGTAAATCATCCCTGGTTTAGTCCACATTCAAACGACCTGATCTTTACTATAAAATTTAGACTATGCAGGGGTTTAAGCAACGCCTATTTAGGTGCTTGGCCAATTTGGATCATAGGGTGAGATATTCACAGCTGAAGTTGATGACTTTGATTTGCCAAGGCTTACCCAATGATGCTTATGATGATTGAATTCCATTTTGAAGAAAAAATTTCATCGCTGACTCAGTTTTTAGTGGTGATAAGAGGGATTGAACCTCAAATGTTATTGTGACAAGAGGTGTTGAGAACGCCATATAGGAATTTGACATGAGGGACCAAGAACCAATTCGGTTTGATATATGATTTGATGAGAGTAGTAAATATGTTCATAAGTACCCGTCATTGTGGCTCTCTTGCACCCGTAATTGAATACTATGAGGACTTCCAATTTTCTCATTTTATTCAAAAATGATGGAAGAAAGTAATTGCTTGCAGAAAATAGTAAAACCAAAGCCTTCGCCTCATAAAATTCATCTTACACCACTAATACAAAGAAAAGTATTTACAGAGGTTAGCTAGGCTCTCGTAGACAAACAAGTCACTATTCTTGGAGAAAATCTGCCTAATACATTGGAGAATGGAGTCAAAAATAAAAATCATGTCGGATATGCCCAGAATAATGTTGTCTTGCTCATGAATTCACACCAACATCATATAAAGAATGTGAAAGCTAAGCAGGTCCAAGCAGAAAGCAACACCTTTCCACCAATTAGTCTTCCCCTTCATCAAAATGATGCTTTAAGAAGAAATGTGGACACTGATATGAAGATTGTAGATGTACAGAATTATAATAGAAAAGGTGTTATAGAAGTTAGTAGGGCTCCCACAGACAACCAATCCACTAATCTTGGAGAAAATCTAAATGCCACTGTGGAGAATAGAGTCAGAAACAAATATTATGTCCGATGTAGCCAGAATAATGATGTCTTGCTCATGAACACAAGACAACATCATATTAAGAATGCAAATGTTTATCAAGTCCAAGCAGACAATACCATATTTCCATCAATAAGCCTCGCCCTTCAAATTGATGCCTTTAGAAGAAATCTGGACAGTAGTATGAAGGTTGCATGTAGACGGAATTGTAAAAGAAAAAGAGGTGCAAATTTGAGGTTGATTCACATAGACAACCAAGCTCTTGTTCCTGGATAAAATCCTAATTTTAATTTGGAGAGTAAAGAAACAAAGATTCATATAGGGAACAAAATTATATGATGCAAATTGGTTCAAATAAGCAATCAAACCTCAAAACCAATCACTATGACAGATGCACTTGGCGAAAGAAATTCTATGTTGCAGAGAACTCTAGGAAGTGGGAAATGAACAGAATCGAGAAATATAGTTAATAATAAGCCTGCATATATTCCTATTGGAAAGCGTCACAAATATGTGAAAAAAACAAAAGAGGCAGCAATACAACTCTCTACTGTACCAAAAGAAATGAAAGACCTCTAACTTCACTATTATTCATTATGCATTGGAAATTCTAACGTTTATTTGGTATTACAAAATTTTACTTCTTCTAACAAGACAAATAAATAAAACATTGTTAATTCACTCACTACTTGGTATGCAAAAGGACTTTAGATATATTTATTTCATTTTTTATATGATACATATAAAACCATTAAAACTGTGAAAAAAGATGGAGGATTAATATACACTATGGATCAAATTAGTGTCCACTATGACATGGGCAACACTAATTTCTTTGAGAGGGTCGGACCTCAACATCTACACCATTTTTACATTCTGTGTCCACGTTACTTGAATCCTTGAGTTCTGAGTTACATATAATGTCGAAGTTTCACCAACTCAAATTTGATTTTTTTTTATTTTTTTTTTACTTGCAAGGGCTCACTGCAAACATCCAAACCTTTTTAAGTGCCACTCCAAACCTCCTCCAAGCCCCCTGTATGACAGTAGCCAACTAAAATCAAAGTCAAAACATATCAAAATCAATCTCTTTATTTATTGTCTGTATAGTGGAAAGAAAAAATCGTAAAGACTTGAGGTTGAATAAAATATTTTTGACTGAGAATTTGCCAACTTGATCACAAAAACGTACTCAGAAACTCCATATGCAAAAATCCATTCACTATTTCAAGGGGACTAAAACTAGAATGCTCAATTCTACGCAACAAGTCACTTCCTGATGCATATAACGCCGAAGTTTCACTAGCTTAGGCTTTTTTTTTTTGACTTGCAAGGGCTCACTGCAGACATCCAAACCTTTTTAAGTGCCACTCAAGACCTCTTCCAAGCCCCCTGTGTGACAGTAGCTAGCTAAAATCAAAGTCAAAACATATTAAAATCAATCTCTTTGTTTATTGTCTGTACAGTGGAAAGACAAAATCGTAAAGACTTGAGGTTAAATAAAATATTTTTTGAATGAGAATTTGCCAACTTGATCACAAAAATGTACTCAAAAACCCCATCTGCAAAAATCCATTCACTATTTCAAGGGTACTAAACCTAGAATGCTCAATTCTAGGTAACAAGTCACTTCCCATCAGGAAGATTGGAAAGAAAGTTCATGCAAATCAAATTTTCTTTTGCTCCATTTTGAAGAAGTAGAAAATTTCCTCTAGGCTTTTAAAATTTTTGTGCAGAAACATGTCACACATATACACACACGAAAACCATAATAGCGACAAAGGTTTCTGTTAACATGAACTGCAGTTTCTAATTGGATTTTATGTTTACGCTGTAGAATGAAGGTTGAAGGACAAAACTCGTCTTGAGCAGTATTTGAAATAATTGTGGGTTCTTTTTAAGTATTTGAGAAATTCAATTATAAATTAAAACCCTCCCAATAAGGGCGGGCAAGAAAAGATAGTAGCCCTCTGCAATCGGCCATGAAAGTTTAAAATGTAATCATCGGAAACCCAAACTCTGGTGTATCCTGTGTTTCTGCATCCCACAAATGCGTTGTGACCAGCGGTGGGGATCCAAATGAGGTACTGAAGGAGTCTTCACTTTCCATAACGGAGCTGAGCATGCCCATCCTCCACCATGCCCGAGCCTTTGATGCAGTGAGTGAATGAAAAATAGGGTAGATGATCATGTCACTCCACTTAGAGAAGCACCTGGAAATAGTGTCGAGCAAGGGCTAGGGCTAGGTCGATATGTTGAGATATGCTGAGTCGTGATTCTTTGAGAAATTCAGTTATAAAGTAAAACCCTCCCAATAAGGGAGAGAAAGAAAAGACAACAACCCTCTGTAGTCAGCCATGAAAGATTAAAATGTAATCTGTGGAAACTCAAACTTCGGTGTATCCTATGTTTTTGCATCCCACAAATGCATTGTGACCAATGGTGGGGATCCAAACGAGGTGCCAAAGGAGTCTTCACATTCCAGAATGGAGTTGAGCCTGCCTGTCCTCCACCATGCCCAAGCCTTTGATCAATGTCACTCCACTTAGAGAAGCACCTGGAAGTAGTGCTGAGAAAGGGCTAGGGCTAGGGCTACGTCGATATGCTTAGTTGCGATTCTTATAACTTGTAATTAAATTTCTAACTAACTTAATACCAGTCTAACTAACTTAATACTAGTCGAATCAATTGGATGGTTCAAATTATTTTAATTGTCTAACAACTAAATCAAGGGTCCATGAATGTACACGTAATCTAAAAGGAAAGTTGATTTCAGAGGGGAATGCCTTACGGCGTAATTACACATCATGTAATACCAATAATACTATTCATTATCATCTCTATATTAAGTAGTGAAGAAATTACTTTGTGCTACTTTATATCTCTATATATAGTTATGTAAAACTAAGGTGCAGATTGAAGTATTTTAATTATGGTCGACATTCAATTCTTTTGTTATTACTATTTTTAATTTGTTAATTTAAAGTATTATTTTACTATTTTTAAATGTAACATTACATGACAATATCTCTCCCATACTGGGTTGTAGAGCGCCTCTTGCCACGATCAATTTATTTTTGCAGAGGGGAATGTATGCGAAAGTGCAAGTTTGTCCATTATGCAGAGTTCGAAAATTCATATTAACCATATACTAAGGAATACTAAACTCAGATATTACAATATTCCTTGTGTCGATTGATACATTGTGTGGAGACTTGAGATTCATATGGTGCAAACATTGAGAAATATTACATATCAGTTCCGCAATGAAGTTCTTCTCTCTACAATGAAAGGTTTATTGATACATTGCTCGAAGTGAAAATTTCTTTTTGTAGGGTCCACATTTTCTCGAGTCTGTATTTTGGTAATTTATTGTTATTTACATGTTAGTATCAAATACTGAGTAGTATTATATATCATATATTGAGTGAATACTGAGCAATATTATATATTCATTTATTTGTGCGGAGGGGAATGTATGCAGAAGTGCAAGTTTGTCCATTGTGTAAAGTTTGGAAATTCATATTAAGCATATTCTGAGGAAGACCAAGCCTGGAAAATACATATTCCTTGTGTGGATTGATACAATGTGTGGAGTGTCAAGATTCATACGAAGAAAATACCGAGTAGTATTACATATCAGTTGTTATTGTCATGTCCGCATTCCACATTCAGTATTGTGCACAATGCAATATGGCTTTGCATAGTTTTGTTTGCACTTAAGCATTCTATACATGTGACTAGTGAAGAAAATGTCTTAGAACATTATCAAAGTGTAGAGTTGTAGATTAAGGCCATCCTTCTTTCTGCAAGGTTTGCATTTCAACAATTTGTCATTACTAGTGAAGAAAATGTCTTAGAACATTATCAAAGTGTAGAGTTGCAGGTTAAGGCCATGCTTATTTCTGCAAGGTTTGAATTTTGTTGTGTTCGCATTTCAACACTTCGTCATTATTTACACGTTTTCATCTTTGTATTGTGTAGAATGAAAACCATATTGAACAAATACTTATTAATATTATATATCATATATTGAGAAAATACTGAGAAATATTATATATGAGTTTATTTTTGCGAGGGGAATGCATGTGGGATTCTATAGGTAACTATAACATAATGGAAAAAATTGAATATTTGAAAAGTGGATTAGGATATCAGAAAATGCTTGGCGAGGTAGAGGGCTATAAAAAGAAACATATATGATTGAATGGCCTTGTTTCTCTCTCAACCTTAAACTTTTGTATTGATATTGCACAAGACAATCAACTTATGTATAAGCTATGTATAAAATACAAAATCATACCACTTTTATTACAATAGCTAGAATTCACTATATCACTAGTACAAAGTGAAGTGGGATAAAATCCAAGATGACAATCCAATCCCTAATTCTGAGCACTAATATCTTAAATATTGCAATCATACATGTGATAGTTTTAACAATAAATTCAACTTGAAAAGAGGAAAAAACCGTTTTCATTTTGACGAGTTTAAAAAATTAGAAACATATGAGGTAGATGAAGTCCCATTTTTTCAATGTATATATCCATTATGTCAGTTTTCCCTCATCCATCACAATAAAAGGCATCCAATAACGTGTTGTTAGAAATAGTAAAAACCCAGGGAGACGTATGAAGATATGAGGAGACAATGTTTTTGCAAAGGACAAGGAAAAACCTCATTGAAGCTTCACATTATCTTCCATGATAGTAGCCACTTCCATAATTACATCTTGAACAATTATTTGCTTAGTTAGTTTAGGATGATTTGAAAATGTTCATTTCCTGCAATAGCACGTAGCCATGTTACAAACAACAACAAAAGCTACATTTACATTAATTGGTTATTCAATGTTAACATCCAATTTTTTTTTCCTTTTTGTTTGAAATGCTTATGATTAACTTGGTAGTAAGCATGCCCTTTCCCAATATAGGAATTTTACAATGGGATGTAGCTAGCTTACAACCTACAAAAGAACCCCTTGTCTAACAATCCATAATGAGGGGGAATCTAATAAGTCAAATGTGCTCAAAGTTTGCACCTAGTTCCATGAATCATTTGTATAGAGGATTACTTATATAGACAAGACAAATAATTTTGTATGGGAAAAATAACCCATAAGGGGCAAAACACCCCGTAACGGGCAAACATGCCCGTAAGGGTTTACAAAGATTTGGTGGGGAGTACGGAATAATTCCACTTTACTATGAAACAAATAACCCATGAAAGAATGATAAACCTTTAGACTTGATTGTTAAACTAGTTTCTCAATATGCTTATTAACTTTCTCCTTTTTTTACATGTAACTATTTTTCACACCCTCCAATCCGTAGGCAGGAATGAGGTTGTTGGTATCTTCCCAAGCCCAATTTGATTGTTGGCTCATGAAGAGCCCCGAGCAACAATAAATTCATAATGAACAAACATTTCACTAGTGGGATTTGAAAACAAGTGAGGAGGATGACATCTTCTCCTTTCAACAACCCAAGCTAGACCTGATTGGCTGATATGTCCACTAGCTTCGTGAAATGCATTCTAGATTTATTCCCATTTTTTGAGTGATTGAAATTCCAATATTACACTTGCTGGCCTTTCTCAGAATTTTCAACCTTACAAGTCCAATCCATAAGCTTTTACATCAATTTACCTCACATCATGGTTTAATTGAAAAAAATATATATATAGGTCATGGAACCAACAAATATTGTTGAAAAATCTAATTTTAATTAAGAAATAAAGAGATTGATTGCTGCTCTTTAATTAATTTCTTGTCTAAAAGATCCAAAATAAAATTTAGTTTCTTTGGACTAAATAGTCCAAAATATATGTCAGTCCCATAGGTTTCTCTTACAACATAAATAATATTTCATATGGTAGAGCGTTACCCCTAGGAGCTTTTGATCTATTGTGGACTAAGGGACTCCATTGTTAATGCTATTATTGCCACAGAAAGTGCCTGCAACTTTTCAAAATTGAAAACCAATATAAATTGAAGGCCTAAAAATGACAAATTAGAGAGCAGAAGAGGATCCAATAATAAGGAACAATCCATAGTTATATATATTAATAATTACCTGGAAAATGTAAAAGAATTGCAGCCATCATGCAAAGTTGTAAGTTATGAACATTTCTCTTAATAGAGATAAAAAATTGACTAAGATGTCCACTATGTATAGGAAAACACACAAAAAATTGATAATTTAACACAAACTGTTGGCTTGATATCTTATCTTGACTCAAATGAGCACTTTATGAAGGAGAATCTTAATAGACCCCAATTTACTTTCATCACTATATAAAAGCAACTCAATTGATATTGCAAGAATGCTTTGATCTTTAATTAAATAATAACTTTGTATTTATGCAGTGCCTGAGCAACAATCTTGTCAAGTAATAAGCTCAAAAACATAAAAAGGTAATATCGTGAAATTTTTAAGTGTTTGTATAAAGTCTAAAGTCATGTTGTAGTTATATTCACTAGTGTTGCCAACATTTGCGTTGGGATAAAATCAACAAGGGTTTGTAAAAGAAAAAAAATGGGAAAAATTCATTAAAAATCAACAAAAATTGACAAACTTAAAAAAAAATTACAAAAAAAGTAAAAAAACTCACTTAAATCACCAATTGTCCATGGCTTGGTGATTTTTTTCCCTCGAGAAAATATCCCAAGCTAGAAAATCATGATTTCCCAATTTTTTGGCAATCGAATATCAATGTTTGCAACACTGATGCTGAGTAGTCATATTGTTTTTTTTATTCTAGGCACATGTATTGAACGATGTGAAAATATTATCTCCAAACTCTAGTGTAAGGAGGTGCTCTACAGTTCATACATAAGATGATTTTATCGATATCCATGAGGTATTGGAAAAGTAGGTTAGTGGGACTCAAATGTACCATCCATTAAAGACATACTATGTGAGTGTGAACGTTACAAGTATATAAAAAAGTATACATAAATAACGAAAAGATAAATTACTATAGATTATTAGGTATAGATGTATAATTAGAGCGAGAAGAAGCATCTTAGCCACATCAATCATTACAAAGGTACCAATGCACTGTAGGATAATATCATGAGGGAAGTGTTTAGGGCTAAGAGGTCCAGAATGGTAATACTAGGAGAAAACTGGAAGCAACTAGTAGAAGCCCCATAACACTCAAGGCCATTAAAAATAATCTAGTAATGGGTGTTTGAGGATCAGACGAGGGTTGGGACTTGGTACTCTTCTGTGACCTTGTGGAAGAAAGTCTTCTAGCCATAAAAAGGAGAAAGTGCATGGTTCCATTGATTAGGTACAATATTTATTCATGACGGTGGAGTTTGTGTAGCAATTTCATCCTTTTGTAACCAAGATAAGTGGAAACAAGGTAATTTTATCATTTGGGTTGGGTTTAGGTGGACCTCATAAGATCTATTATCTATTACTAATCACCTCACACATGAACAATGAAGAAAGACAAGTGCATCTTATCTTTATTTCCAAAGGAAGTAGTAAGATAGAACCTTGAGTCACTATATAAACAATGAAATCTCTGTTGGATCTCATAGGAATGCATGAAATGAACTCCCACTAAAACAATGAAGTGCCACCTTCTGATAGTTAATAACTTGATATCCATTCAAATATTGTTTTCAAAACTTGTGTTGAAAAATTGAAAAGTTTTGAAGCCCCTGCTTCACCTCCTTCCCTAAAATTGCTTCAAATTGTCCTAGAAGGCTCCTATAAGGATATCAATAAGGAAAAAAATATCTCTTGACTCAATATCTGCATTGCTTATTTATGATTTATCTTTATATGTTTCTTTTTCTCAAAGATAGATTTTGTTTAGTAATTTGTATTTTATTTGTATATGGTTTTACTGACTCATGATATTGTGATGAACTTCTTATGATCCATTGGTGTATATCAAAGTCAACTCGATAATTAGTATATCTATTTACATATTTAGGGTAAAATAACGATAACCCTGAATAGGTATTCTTAACCCTAATAACAACATTAGAGATGAAGAGGAATCTTCTAAAATTTTCTGAAATCCATCTTCGCCAGACTTTATGTATCGTCTACCCATGTTGCTTTTTGAAAGGTTTTCTCATCTTTGAAATAATTTACATACAAAATATAGTAATATTATGATAATAAGCTTGCCACCACATGTGAACAATTTTTTTTTTTTGAGAAAGAAAAAATGAGCTCTACCAAAGTCATAATTTGTTCAATCTATCAATCTTTTACACCATACAACTTACCTTTTCACACTGTCAAGTGCATGCATGCAACCACTAATGTTGTTGTCCTATCCCCCATCCTAGATTAGCATGACATTATACCATTAACAATTGAGGTAAGATAAGATAATTTTATTAATTTCCAGTGAATGACCATAAACAAGTCAATGGGACTGAAGGATACAAGTAGTACGTGTACAATGTGGGAGTGGAGATGCAACTCCTAAAAAAAGCCAAACCTAAAACTAGGATAAAATCAAGCAATTTGTATTTTTTGAGATGATTTCATAGCACACTTAGGGCTTTGTTGTTGAGAATGATAAGAGACCTAGAATTGATCACATGTGACTATATTGTGGTACGAGGGAGTTTTCTCCTCCCTATGATCTACATATAGATCTAAAAAGATTCATAAAAGGAGAGAATAACACAGATGTTCTGGAAAACAATACCATCATCTTATTATGACGGACATATGAGAATTTTATAAACAATGCAAACATTCTTCTTATAATTTTTAATTACAAAATATATGAGATTAAAATCAATTACATTATTAGATAAAACAACTATAGAGATGTTTCCATCTTTACTAGTTTTTGATGTTTCCTTCTTTTTGAGTATTAGATGTTGCCAAGAAAGTAGTGTGCTTTTTCTTTGTTGTCCAAATGTTTTTGATTGGTGAGCCTTTCTTGGTTGCCCAATTCCTCCCTATTTAGAGTGGGAAGCATCTCGGCTTCCTCCACCAAAGGAGGGAAATTGTGATTCAATGGTTCTATTGTTAGCCATTGGGTATGCATTGGTCCTTCCAACCAACAAGATATGATAAGTCAGGAGCCACAGTGGAACCCCTAACCGGTGCCATTCTTCTCAGTGAGAGTTTCCCTTGTGAAACAACAAAACTCATTGCATGCTTGCCCATTAGAAGCGGTTAGCGGTGAGCTGTTGAGATTATGCCTGCATATAAAGTAACATTAATTGGAGAAAAAGAAAAAGGTTGCTTGTATAACATGGAATCTTCCACAATAGGGCCCTTCATTGATTGTCATTCTTTAGTTTTTTTCCTACTGTTCAATACAGTATCCACACTCTGCCCAAGAGTTGTTGACAATGACTTTGCCCCAACCTGTGTGGCACTCTTGCAACTAGAATTTGAACTTGAGATTTCATCCATTACTACCACTGATGGATTTATTTGAACCCCATTATTACCACTATTGGATGTTGCATATCTCTTTATAACCTACATAGTTTTGTGTCTAGTATGACCTTTGACAACAACATGTTTCTTTGATGAATCATGTCCAATGGATGGTTTTCCAACATGGCAAAAGGATGGGGTAGTGGATAAGAAAGCACTTGGAATAAGATTGATTTGGTGTTCAATAGAGAATTGGGGATGAAACACCATGGGTTTGGTGAAGATATTTGCAAATTATGGATATAGTGGAGCCATGGCAGGGGTTATTGGGTTGGTGTTGTTTTCTGCTTGACAGAGCGAACCAAACACAAAGGAATGTATTGGTCTATATTGATTTTCTTAATGTAGACTTTGCTAGTAAGAGGTTGGATTGATGTAAGGGCCGAGGATGTGAGCACATAGGTGCGACCCTCATGTTGCAAGTGGTATTTGTGATATTTCGCATGATAAACAACATCTTGGGCTTGTTGGTATGGAATTCCTAGTAACAAATCGACACAATCGAGAGGAGAAACATCACATACCACAATATCTCGAAAAGGAATAATAGAAAAGGTGATGGAACAATGTTGGGAGATGATAAGATGAGGGCCTTCCTTTTGAACCCAACCTAGCTGATATGGGTTGGGGTGTGAAGTGGTGGGAAGGCTAAGGAGGTGAACCAAGTCTTGTGCCACTAGATTATTTTGACTCCTGTTGTCGAGGATACGAGTCACAGACTCATGCTTGATTTGACAATTATGGGTTAATAGAAGTGCAATAGAGGTTCTAGCTTCATTAGTAGTCATGAATATGAGAGAGGGGTCTACTTCAATAGGATTGTCAAGAGAAACAACTGCAAGCTAGGTAGAGGAATTTGTTTTATCTACCTCTGTAAAAAGAGTCTTATTGGGGTGCATATTTTGAATTACACGACAGTCTCCTGAAGCATGTGAATTGGTATTATGAAATGTACACCAGATGGATGAGTCAGGGGCCACATTAGATGGAATAGCAAGAGATGGGCCATTTTTTCTTGGAGGAGATATGGTTTGAGAAGCCACTTTACGTTCTACAGCCATGGCCTGAATAAAGGCCTTGTCTAAGGAAGTAATATAAAAAAAATCAACTTCTCGATGAAAAAACATTAGTAGACCAGAATTAAATTTAATAATTAATACTTGTTCTGGATCAGAGATATGGAGTTGAATGCACAATTTGTAGAAGACATCAATGTATGCTTGCACTGATTGATTCGGTATTTGTCGGAGTTGCAACCATTTGGCAAGGAGATTCTGGAGATATTCCGGGGGATAAAAACATGCTATTAAGCCTTGAAAGAAGTCATCCCAAGATGTGATATGTGTGGATCTGGTCTTGGCTTGGTCTCTGAGCTCAACAACCAAGGATATATTCTCAAGTTGAGTATCCCACCATGTTTGCGCTAGGCCCTCCAATTGTATACTGGCGATTTGAAGCTTCATGTCCTCTTCCATCGTGAGACATGTTTTGAAATAGGTAGACAAACCATGAAGCCAAGAATCAATGGTCTCTACATTCATTTGACCTGAAAATTTAGGAAATTGAAAGCGTGTATCCAACTACATTTGTCCAAGAGGGTGTCTTTGTTGTTGCAACGTAATTAGCTCTTGAATAGTGATGGTTTAATCATGGATTGGTGAGTCCTCGATTGAGGGTTCTCGATGGGGCAACATGATTTTCATCCACTAAAGGAACTGAAAGGTATGACTTCAAGCGACAATCTGTGATGGGAATCTAAAGCAAGGAGGGCACACTAAGAAGGGTGTTGAATTGTTAAGCCACAAATCCCAAAAAAAATAATATTTGAACAAGTGGATGGCTTCCAAGGTCTTATGCTCTAGTACCAATTGATCTACATACAGATCTAAAAAGATTTAGAAAAGGAGAGAGTAACACAGATGTTCTAGATAACGATACCATCATGTTTTTTTTGTAAACTTGGTAGTACTTTCCCTATTAATATGCTCCGACCACTAACATGTTTTTAATAGTAGTTACAAGTGGCCTCAACCTACCTGTAGGAAACCAGGTTGGCCACCTGTCTATGCTAAATGATGTCCAAAATTTAAACAAGTATTTCTCCACCATCCATGCAACATTTGTTTTTCTATCTATTATAAACAACAACTTAAGAAAATAAAGGCTAATCGACATATAACAAAAGTCTACCCAAAAACCTATTTCACTCGTCCGAGGATTCCTCCGGGGCTAGAGCTTTCACACTGGAGCTCGACATCTTGCTTCTCTTCATATCTTGTAGACTTTGCTCTATCTTGTCCAGTGTTAAATTGTTTATGTATACTTGTATCTGAACTGCAACAATCTCTGTATGGAGATCATTCATGCTGGTCTCCTTTGTTTTGGTGTCCTCCTGTACCTCATGTTCTTTGTTTAAAGTCACACTTTGGGCCATTATGTTTTTCATAACCCAATATTGTTGTATTGTTTGCAGGAAAAGAGTATGGAGGTCGTGTGTATTCCTTGGGTCTTTCACCATAGCTTCCCACTGTTCTGTCTCTATGTCCTGGTTGGTTATGCTGTGATTAAGTTACATCTCCCATCCTACTATCTGAGCTCTTAACTCTGGCGGATTTCCAACCATGTAAGCATCAATGAGAGTCTACACGTGCTCCTTTCCCGACTTTCTACCTTTTTGGCTTTGACCTCTGCTGGAGGTTGCTTCCCCCCCGTGTCATTTTCCCTACCTTCCCAGTTCCTTTGGTGCCTCTTTTAGCCACCTCTTTTCCCTCTTTAGCCATGATATCTTTGTCCTAGCTTCGTTGTTCTTCTCCTGAACTGCTCTCCACAATCAATTTTCTTTCTGAAGTGCGATGTGTGCTTCAGACTACTAGGCTTTGCAACACCTTATTTATTTTAGTACCTAAAACAGTAACACAAGAAATTTCATTATCAGTCTGAATACATTTACGCAAATTGATCATAATTTTAATTGCTTCGGATTTGGCCACACGCTCTAATCCTGGTGACTTGGGTTTGCCCTCCTTCTCCCTTATTTTCCCCACGAAGTGCTCTTGAATTAACTGGCTTTAGCCTCTTTGTTCCTCTCCTCTCTAGTTACTCCCTCCCCAGCAACCCAGAGCATGTGGTTAATCCTGTACAATTCTATAGGAGTCCCTAATTTGGTTTCCCTTATCCATATTTAGGTTCTCAATTGAGTTTCCTGTCCAGGTCACTCTCCTCTCAGGTATCCGTGCCCGATTTTTGCCCGTGATTATCCCTTGAGTCCTGGTTCCGACATTCCAATTTGGGATTGTATCGAGCCAAGCTAACCATGGCCTTACTACTTTGGCCGTTGTGATACCGACCTCTCTGTCTCTGATTAATGTTTTTCCTTTCCATGCCTCAGGTGCCACCATGCCAGGACTGCACTCTTCCTATGCTCTCCATTACGGGATTCCCAATTTTCATCCCAACTTACCTCATTCCCTCTCTTCCCTTCTACCCCGAGATACCCTATAACTTCCATGTATCCCCTCGCACATTAAAATACCGGGCTAGGTTGAATTCTCAAGATCCCTAGGTCTTGACTTGTTCTGAGTCGTGGCTTACCCCACCCCCCTCCCTGAAATCCTCAGAAGTAGTCATTTCTTCAATTCTATTAGGTAAGGCAACCAAAATAACATACCATTCATTTGTGTTAACGCCTGTTGTTCTCCCGATGTTCTCCAGCTTGCGTCCACCACCTTTTGCTTCTCATTCCTTTGCCTTCTCCCTTTGCATGCAGCTATCTCCTCTCCCATCTACCTTTGCCTCTTGTTTTTTTGTTCGACTGGCTCACATTTCTTCTGTCCAACCTCCCACGTGCCCTCTTCCTCCTCTCGCCGCCCATTCCTTCCTTCCTTTTCCTCGGAACGAGGTTCCTTTGGCTCTTCCATCACTGTCTATCATTACTTCCCTCGTGCCTCCGGCTTCTCCTGTCATGAGTTTCTTTCTGCTATCGTGCCACTTTCCAACACTGTTCGTCACGCCCTCTTGCTTGCCCGCAAGCTTGCGTCACTCCCTTCCATCCTCTGCCAGACCTGTCCTTTCTTGATGCCATTCTCTTCCCTGCCCTGTCCTGCTTGTTTCCCTTTCTTCCGCCTCATCCTCCCACATGTCCCCTTTTTCCTTGGGCCTAGGTGGATGGCATCTGATGCCTCTACCTCCCATCCCCTCTGGCTCACCTCGCCTTCCCTGTCACACCCCGATCAGGGGTAACAATACTATCATGTTATTATGAGGGAGAAATGAGCAACTTATAAATAATGAAAACATTCTCCTTATGCATTTTTAATTACAAAATATATGAGATTAAAATCAATTACATTATTAGATAAAACAACTATAGAGATGTTTCCATCTTTACTAGTTTTTTATGTTTCCTTCTTTTTGAGTTTTAGATGTTGCCAAGAAAGTAGTGTTCTTTTTCCTTGTTGTCTAGATGTTTCTAATTGGTGAGCCTTTCTTGGTTTCCCACCCTATGATTTGGATGAGGTCCTTATATTGTTTGTCATCCATCTTGATGCTTTCAAAGTGGAAAAAAATGGAGGAATTAGTGCTCAAGACCATTTTTACCAATGGGACCCAGTTTGGAAAATTGGGGTCTCAAACATTCTAGTAGTATTTCGAGGCATAAAATAATTTATTTTGGGGGTAAAAATTTTATGCTTTAGTTATGCACCTTTTTTTCCTATTCTACACACATAGACCTTTCCAATGTCAAAAGAATCGTGTCCATCAGAGTTTGTATGCGAAAGTTATGCCACTCAAAAGTTGAGCTTCTTGTTTTTACCAACATAATTCAAGATGATGCCACATGAGTCCCTATTATTCATGAAAAAAGGGAATAATGATGTGATTATGATAAATAATAATCTAGAAGAGTTTATATTGCAACCCTGGCTAAGCGTTGAGATAGTCAAAATTAACCACTAGTAGGTTATTGGACTATGTTATAACTAGGTCACTAGGAGAAAAAGGGGTTCCATTCTTTTGAGTGCATTTGTTCCATAGATTAGAAAAAATAGCTAAGAGGGGTAGGAGATAGAACACACGGAGAGGATTTGTGTATTGTAGTAGGCCACGAGCCATAGGCCATACTTCTTTGTACTCACAACCATTTTCTATTTAGAGAAATAGAGTAGAGTGACTTCACCTTCTAGTTGGGTTTTTATTCAGAAAGGGTTCCCAAGTCATATCTTGTGTCAAATGTGTTTGTGAGGTTTTATTTCATTGTTTTCTAATTTCTACATAATTTTAGTCCACATGCATACACTATTAACAATAATCTACATATCCAAAATTCTAAAATGATTTGTTGTGACGAATTGTCTAGTTGAATATCCACGACGGTTTATTGGTCACCCTGTGGCACAAGCCATGAGATAGTTGCACCAATGTCACTAATGTGTGAGGTTTACGTGTATGATAAATCACGTTTTGTAGTCTATCTAGAAATAATGTAAAAAATGGATATATTTGAGAAACATCTTGAAAAAATGAGGTTTTATTATTTTTTTAGTTCTAGTTGTCATATCATTCTAAAGTTATAAAATGTATGCTTGTTCCAAACTGTTTCTGTTATAGATTGTGTGCCTATTTTTAGAATGTTCATGTGTTATTGTTTATAAAAAATCGTATTCTCATATTATCCCTGCCTCTTTTAATAATTCTTATAATACAATAGAAGTTACCCTTTATGTTTTTAGAATGTGTATATGCTATTGTGAATAAAATTTCATCATCTCATATTATTCCTTCCCTTTGTCTAACTCTCATGATATAGTAGAAGATACCCTTTATGTTAAGCACTATGATACCTCCTCTCATGCCCATTAAGTCAAATAATCTTTGTTTAGGGTGTAGTGCCCTTGTTTGCCTTCCTTAGAAATGGTAGGGCCTAATGCAATTGTCTCCACCCTTGGTGATGATAGGGGTCCCAAGCCTCATTTTATCATGAAAGGATATTAATAATGTGGAAATTCATAATGGTCGGCCTTATTCATGGTTATTAAGCATGATAAAACTTCTTTAAGGGCATGCCACCCTTGTTTTCCCCTTGTAGAAAATGGTATAGGCCATGATGCCCATATGTGTTGTCGAAAACCCCTAATAGCACCCAAATCCACTTGGAGGCCAAACAAACATTAGAAAAGATCAATATAGTCATTTGAGTACTAATTCATGGCTCTTTAAATTAAGAATATTTGTTTTGGGTCTCAAGTCCTTAATTTACTCCCTAGGCCATGACATAGGTCTCAATAACTAATTTTATTGTAAAAAACATGCTAACAATGCCAAAATCACCCCATGGAGACAAAACATTCCTCATAGATGCCTTATCTGGTTGTTTGAGGAGTACTACATGAAGCTTTATCTTGAGAAGATTTAGTTAGGTCATTAACACCTTACATTTCTTACCTAACCATGTTTAAGGCCCCAACTACATCACATGGTGTATAAAAATACCTAATGGAATTGACATCCAACATGGAGGCCTTGAGACCCAACTGTGGTGCTCAAAACTTACAAATCGACTCCATATCCAACATGGGGACCAATATCCCTTAGAGAGAATTTGTGTAGTTCTGTGAGGCCTTTTTCATGGTCATCAAGATAAAGAATATTGTTTATGGCCTAAGGTCGTTGTTTTTCTTAATTAGCCACAATAAGGGTCCTACTACTCGTTCTTATTAGGCAAACCATATAGTATTTCTTATACTTCTAGTTAGAGGCCTTTCTTATGGAAATTGAGTATGATAAAGTTCTGTTGATGGCTTAAGGGCCTTGTTTTCCTCCCTTAGCCATCGCATATGACTTAAATGCCACATGTGTTTCTAAATACTCTTCATGGAATGCATATCCCATCCATGAGCTAAATATCCCTTAGAAAGGGCTTGTTCAGTTGTTTGAGACCTAATTCATAGCACATGAATGCAATAAGCTTTACTTTGGGGCTAAGGTCCTTGTTTTCTTCCTTTTATTAGATATGCATTGTACCTTTTGAAGGAAACATTTATCTCATCCTAATGAAAAGGATATTAGGGAGGGTGATCACCCCTTCAAATGAGGGGGCATGAAACAAAATGAGGCACTACTATATATTGTGTGAATCTATCATTGCCAAAAAAGAAAAGTGTTATAGCAAGGGTTTATCACCATAGAAGAGAATGAATTAGATTCTTGTTTATTATAGGAAAGCCCTCCAAATTACTAAGTTAACAACCTTTTCATGAGATTTAAAAGTCATGATGTTTTTCTTAATCTATTTCAAAAGATTATAAAAAGAAAAAAAAATTAATATCTAATAATATTTGAAAATAAGCAATCTTAAAAGTTAACTCTCAAAATACAGAAAGATAATTACATATTTTTTAAAAATATGTGAAATAATTTTATAAAAAATCATTATTCTAATAAAAAAGAAATTAAACTTAAAACATAAAGAATTAAACTTAAAACACAAATTAAATTGGTGTAAGATAAATCATCAATATTTAACGAAAGAATAAAATGATATAAATATTAATATTAGTTCATAATATCCCAACTAAAAAAATGGTTTTTATAATAGTGAAATAGAAAAAAGAATAGACCGTATACATGAAATCTTATAGCAATAAAAATATTTTGCCAATGATTAAATTTTCAGCTAATTAGTGAATCTGAAATAGTAATTTCGTTTAGGTAATTCAACCAAAAAAAACATTTTGTATTACTTATCAAATTTTTTCTATAAAACACCATTTCAAAATTGATTATAATAATCATTACTTGTGGCGTGAACAACACGTTTGCTTCCCAAAGTTTT
>APFE030707091.1:38951-88425 GCA_000404065.3 Pinus taeda | reverse complement strand
ATTTTTTGCCTGTAGATGACATTAGAAAAAATAATTATGAGTAGATAATTTCAATTACTTTATAATAAGTAGATGTGTAATTCATTCAATTATTAACATGAATTTTTTTTTTAATATAGTTCAGTTTATTTTTTGTCTTTATTATATGGAGATTGTTTTGTTGGCTTTTACGACGTGTTAGCTGTTGGAAATGTTTTTATGGTTTGCATGCAAGTTGGTTCGTTGATATTTGTTTTGGGCGATGGAACGAGTTAATGCTGCATTTATTTTCTACCCACTCACCTCGGCCCTGGTTCCTCGACCTGTTCTTTGGCCAAAACACTTCGCTTCTTGGTCATTCGAGACTGTTATGTGTGCCGGTGAGGTTGCTGCGAGGGTTTGAGGGCTGTTCTGTGTAATCCCTGTTCTGGTGAGTATGGTGATTCCTGGTTCACCTCTGGGTATGTCTGTGGGTGTATATCAGCCTATCCAACTTGGTTGTAAGCTCGTTGAAGGCTTTCTCTGGTGGTTCGATGCCGTGTTGGTTCTGGTGTGCTCGCTCGACTCCTTTTCGCCTGGTAAGGTTTCTTGTCTAGTCCTGCTGTTCTGATTTGGTGTGGTTGTGAAATCTGGTTCCGTCTGGTAACTGCTCCTTGCTATTATTCCTCTGCTTCTGCCTTCGTTTGGTTACTCGTGTTGTTATTTTTGTTGTCTCTGGTTACTGCTCCGTGTATAAAATGATGTCAACTCTCGGTGGCTTGGATTCAGGTAGCAACTTGGAGGTTCTCCGCGGCCCTGAATAGGTATTGAACCCTTCCTTGTTTCAAATTAGCCTCTTCTTTGTATTGACGCTAACCAACAATGTTCCTTCTGGTTAATGTCCCTTTCAAAGGCGGAATTTCGGTCTGGTTATAATGACTGTTTGAAAGGGTTATGGGTTACTGTTCCCAAACCCTAGACTAGGGTTTGTCCAATCCGGACATGGCACTTGTCTTTAATATATCAAAGCATATAATATGTATGTATATGTCTCGGTCAGCAGCAAGGATGTTACAGTTTTGTCATTATTGTTCAACTTGTATAAATTATGAAAAATCGTTTGGTAAAATACCTCTGTTATGGTTTGTTATTTCACACTCTGTTTCCTATTGTTTTCGGTCGATGATGGTTGGTTTTTTTTTTTTTAGTCCTCGGACTGTCGCTCCATTTGCTGGTCCTCCACTTGTATTGGTCTGAACTTGAAATGATTTGTTTGTTAGACGAGAACTCTGAAGGGTCTTGACCTCACGTGGTCATTTACAGTTTGTTAAAATAACTCTTTATTAATTCGATAAATGAAATTTACAGTGCTATAGGAGTTAGGCAATGAACGTAGATGGACACTATCAGAAAATATCTGTCTCTGTTTCTTTTTATTTCTCCAATATGAAATTACTGAACCTTGCTTTTGTTTTACATTTATGCTCTTATACATTTTTTATTACAATTGATTACAGTTAATTGAAACTGTCATGGATTTCAGTTGGATAGTCATGACATGGTTGATACCACAGTTCGGTTGACATTACAAGATTTATTTAGACAGTTTTGTCTTTTCCCTTCTAAGTTGACATATTACTTCCTAATTACTGTTTCATTATTGTTTGGACCATAATAATTTTAACTGTCCATTTAACCTTGACCTAACATAACAGCTCAGAAATAAAACAAATTAAAAATCCTACCCTATGATCTCATGTACTAAAAAAAAAAAAAAAAAACAATCCAGATAATCAACAACCTTCCAACCTGGCAGAGACTTCACCCGGTCATGGCGAGCTAGATGCTCCTGCATCAGGCTCCCGGGGCAAAAAGAGATCATGGCTCTAGCCCATGAGCTTCTCGACTGAAGTTCCTGTCTGATCAATTTGCCTGGGATCAAGCCATGAATTGTCCTCAATTGGACGGTTCTTCCACTTGACCAGGTACTGCACATATTCCTTCCGCCGAGTTCGTTTAACCACCTGAGTTTCGAGGATGCTTTCGATCTCGGGAAGTTGAACATAAGGCATCTGTCTCTTCCAAGCTTCTCCGTCTTCCTGGGTACTCCGTGTAGGTCGCGTGGTTCCATCTTCTTCCTTTTCCTCTGGGTCAGCCTTGTAAGGGAACAGGTCTGCTACGTTAAAGATAGGTGAAATGCCTATTCTGAGTGGCAACTGTATTTCGTAGGCATCCGTCGAAAACTTCCGAAGAACTTTGCAAGGCCCTATCTTCTTATACTTCAATTTATTGTACATACATTTGGGGAAAGTTCTCTGCATAAATGTGCGAGGACTTCATCCCCCACTTCAAACTGTACTTCCCTTCTCTTCAAATCTGCGTGTTGTTTGTACTTTAAGCTGCTGTCCTGTAATTTCATTTTCACCTGTTCATGCAAGTCTCTCATCGCGTTAGCGAAATATTCTCCGTCTATGCTTCGCCTTTCCTGCAATCGAAGGTCCCGCAGTTCATGCACTCCGCGAGGATGCATGTCATACAGGGTCTGAAATGGACTGAAACTTGTGCTACGGTTAGGCGAGTCGTTGTAAGTGAACTCTGCCTGTGCTAGCACTCGATCCCACATTCGCGAATTCTCCCCGACCAAGCTTCGTAACAGGTTTTCTAGACTCCTGTTTACAACTTCTGTTTGCCCGTCGGTATGCGCGTGATATGCAGAACTGTAGCTTAGCTGTGTGTCCATTTTTTTCCATAGGGTATGCCAAAAGTGTCCCGTGAACTTTACATCCCTGTCCGAAAGGATAGATTTAGGCAATCCATGTAACTTGACAATCTCATTGAAAAACAAGAGGGCCACGTGGGTGGCATCACTGGGTTTCTTGCAAGGTATAAAATGTGCCATTTTTGAGAATCTGTCCACCATTACCATTACCATTACTGAGTCGTATCCCCGCTGCATCTTTGGTAGACCTAAGACAAAGTCCAAACTGACTGAGTCCCATGGTCTGCTTGGAACGGGTAATGGTGTATACAGTCCCGTGTTTTGACTGTGACCCTTTGCTAACTGGCACACTTTGCATCTGGCCACAAACCGTTGTACATCTCTCCGCATCTTCGGCCAAAAATAAAAATGATTAAGCTATGTGAGGGTCTTATCCATGCCGAAATGTTCGGCCAAACCTCCACTATGCTTCTCGCGAATAATATTCTCCCTCATCGAGCAGTCAGGTATGCACAACTGTCCTCCCTTAAACAACAACTTTTCCTGTAGATTGTAGTCCAACCAAGGACTGTTATCTCTCACTAAAGGGTTTTGACATGCCTCATAGGCCTCCCTAAAATCTGTATCCATCTGGTATAATTCCTGTAAGTGCTCAAAACCCAGCACCTGCACAGTGCTTTCCTGCAGAAGTAGAGCTTTCCTACTCAGCGCATCCGCTACCTTGTTTGCTTGCCCGCTAATATGTTTCAATACGAAATTGAAACTTTGAAAATACTCCACCCATTTGGTGTGTTTGTGGTTCAGCTTGTGCTCCTGCATTACATACTATAGTGCAGAATTATCTGAGAAAAACACAAATTCATTTCCCAATAGATAATGCCTCCAGTGTTTTAGTGCCTGTATAACAAGATAGAACTCCTTATCATACGATGAGTATTTTTGTCTACTCTCGTTCAACTTTTTGCTGAAGAACGCTATAGGATTATCCTCCTGACTGAGTACAACTCCAATTGTTGTCCCGCTGGCATCACAACGAACCTGAAATAACTTCTTGAAATCGGGTAATCTCAGGATCGACCTCTCAGTAATATTCTTCTTCAACAACTGGAAAATTCTCTCTACTGCCTCTATCCATCAAAAAGGTTGGCTGGCCTTTTTGATGGTATCTAGCATTAGCGCACAAATTTCGCTGAAATTCTTTATGAATTTTCTGTAAAACTTTCTAATCCGTGAAAGCTACGTACCTCGAACAATTTTTTCGGAGATGGCCAATTCACTATCACTGCCACATTTTCTAGATCCATCTTCAATTCATTCTCTGCTATTACAAACCCCAAATAAATCAATTCCTTCTGCAGAAAAGAACATTTCTTCAAGTTTATTAGCAGTTTGTTCTATTGTAATTTCTCCAGCACCTTACGCACATGTTGAAGGTGTTCTTCCCTTGTCCTATTGAAAATCAGGATGTTGTCCAGGTATACAATTACAAATTTTCCGATATACTCGTTCAACATCTCATTCATTAACCTCATGAACGTACTGGGCGCATTTCTCAGCCCAAATGGCATGACCAGCCATCCATACAACCCCTCATTCATCTTAAAGGTTGTTTTCCATTCGTCCCCCTCTCGTATCCGAATCTGATGGTACCCGCTTTTCACGTCTATCTTAGAGAAATAAGTTGCCCCACTTAAAAAATCCATCATATCATCCATTCGTAGTAAGGGAAACCTGTACCAGATGGTGATTTTATTAATGGCCCTTGAGTCGGTGCACATCCGCCATTCTCCTCCCTTCTTGGGAGTGAGGACCGTTGGAACAGCACAAGGGCTCAAGCTCTCCCTTATCAATCCCTTGTCCAACAGCTCTTGCACCTGCTTCCTAATTTCTTCATTTTCCTTGGGGCTCATTCCGTATGCTGCTTTGTTTGGCAAAATGGCTCCGGGTATGAAGTCAATGTGATGACTTATGCTCCTTTTGGGGGGTAACTTGTCCAGCAAGTCATCTACAACTATGTCTGTGAAATCCTCCAACATTTGCTGGATCTCTGTAGGTAAATATGATACCTGCGTATGCAACAATACTGTCCTTGCTTTCTTTACAACCGCATAACCTATCTCACTTTCCTCAACCTATTTTAAAAATTGTTTTCAGCTGACCAACAATGTTCTTGGCTCACTAGTCTCTGCCGTCCCTTCTTCTTTGATGGGTACAAGCGTATGCTTGATTCCATCCTTCACGAATTTGTAACAGTTTGTCAATCCATCGTGTACCACCTTCCTATCATACTGCCAAGGCCTGCCCAACAGTATGTGACATGCATCCATTGACATGATGTCACAAACAACTTTGTCCTTATATCTGCCTATCTGAAACTCAACCTCGCTTTGTTCATCCACTGGCAACTGATGGCCGTTTTACAGCCACGAAACTTTGTAAGGATTGGGATGCTTCGAGCGTTTCAACTCTAATTTTTCGACCATCTCTGTGGACACTAAATTATCAGTGCTATCACTGTCAATAATTAACTTACAACACTTACCTCGTGACTTACAAATCATCCTGAACAAAGCCTTCCGCTGCATCTGTTCGATGACCTCCTCAACTGGTTTTAGTAACACCTTTTGCAACACCAAAGCTTCTCCCGTCTCTGGAGCATTCTCTGCTTCTTGAGGAGGTGCTATTGCTTCCTCTAGTTGTGCCACATACGCACCCCGTTGTCCAGTTGGATCTGCTTCAGGACATTCAAATGAGCGATGCCCCCATTTATGACACCTATAACACTGATAACCAACCCGTCAACCTTGGCCATTTCCCCTGCCTCGCTGGGATGACCTACCGCCTTTCACGCTGTCACCTCTGTCTGCTGATCCAGAAGTTTTAGAACTGCCAGCTTCCTCATTGCTGTTAGCAGTTCGACCCCTGCCATAGGACTGGCCTTTCCCTCTACTGGCTCCTCATCCTCTTCGGGCATTCTGCCTTCTGGTAATTTTCTCCTCAGCCTTTATCACACTCTGATACGCTTCCTCAGTATTGTTCGGAGATAAAATACTGATTTCATCCAAAATATCTAACCTCAGCCCATTAACATACCTAGCTATTCTTTCCGCTGTATCCTCTGTATATCCGACCTGCAAATTCACTCGATAGAACTCCTTCGTATACTCCTTTACCGTCAATCCTTTCTGTCTTAGATTCTGCACTTGCCTGTGCAATGCAATCTGATAGTCCCTCGGTAGAAATATTCCTTTTAACTTGGCCACCATTCTTGACCAGGTTTCAATCAGCGCCTTGTTCAATCTCTTCCTCTCGTTTTGGACACTATCCCACCATAGAGCTACGTGTCCCTTCAATTTCGTCGCAGAATTTGACTTTGCGGTCTTCGCTGACTTCCTCACACTCAAAGTACTTATCCATCTCACTAATCAAATCCAATAAAACTTCAATAGACAGGTTGTCGTCATACGTCGGAAGTTCTGGTTTAGGTTTATTGCTTACTACTAAAACAGATCTCAAAAATTTCACTTCTGGGGATTCACCTTCTGTTCCATCTGCTGCTACTTCAACTTCCTCTTCACTAGCATCGCCCATTTCTGGATCTCTTCATCTACCTACCTCTACTACCTCCAAATAGGCAGCAAGAATTCTGATCTCCTCTCTCAATCCTTCCTCTGCCAATTATCGAGCACCTCTGCCACGACCTCGCCTTCCTCTGTCCATTCCTCCTACTAACATAAACAATTGCTCTGATACCTCTCTGATGTAGCCTAGCAACACTGGCCCACACTTCCACCTGTCCAAAGGTTACATTCGCTTGTTGGCTTTTACGACGTGTTAGCTGTTGGAAATGTTTTTATGGTTTGCATGCAAGTTGGTCCATTGATATTTGTTTTGGGCGATGGAACGAGTTAATGTTGCATTTATTTCTACCCACTCACCTCGGGCCTAGTTCCTCGACCTGTTCTTTGGCCAACACTTCACTTCTCGGTCATTCGAGACTGTTCTGTCCGCCGGTGAGTTTGCTGCAAGGGTTTGAGGGCTGTTCTGTCTAATCCCTGTTTTGGTGAGTATGACAATTCCTGGTTCGCCTCCAGGTATGTCTGTGAGTGTATATCGGCCTATCCAACTTGGTTGTAAGCTTGTTGAAGGCTTTCTCCATTGGTTCGATGCTGTGTTGGTTCTGGTGTGCTCGCTTGGCTCCTTTTTGCCTGGTAAGGTTTCTTGTCTCGTCCTGCTGTTTTGCTTTGGTGTGGTTGTGAAATCTGGCCCCGTCTGGTAACTTCTCCTTGCTATTATTCTTCTGCTTCTGCCTTCGTTTGGTTACTCGTGCTGGTATTTTCGTTGTCTTTGGTTACTGCTCTGTGTATAAAATGATGTCAACTCTCGGTGGCTTAGATTCAGGTAGCAACTTGGAGGTTCTCCGCGGCCCTGAATAGGTATTGAACCCTTCCTTGTTTCAAATCGGCCCCTTCTTTGTATTGACGCTAACCAACAATGTTCCTTCTGTCTCAGCTCTGTCGGTTTTCTTGGCAATGACTCTTCTCCTCGAGCCCTGGTCTGCTTGCCCAAGTAAGGTATGAAAACCTTTTTGTTTCTATGCGGGTTTTGACTCCAGTTCTTTTGCTGTGCATGTATAATGATAATGATCGTTTATGTGTACAGGTCTGCGACTCGACCTGGGTACGCGGGTTCTTCTGGGTTTCAACTTTTCCATGGTTGCAAACCTTGCCGGTAGGCTCTGGCTCTTCAATCTGTGAATGTGCTGTTAAGATTCTAGGGTTTCTGTAGAGTTGATAGTTGTCGTTCGTTGCTTTTTGTCTATGGTTAACGTCCCTTTCGAAGGCGTAATTTCGGTCTGGTTATAATGATTGTTTGAAAAGGTTATGGGTTACTATTTCCAAATCCTAGACTAGGGTTTGTCCAATCCAGACATGGCACTTGTCTTTAATATATCAAACCATATAATATGTATGTATATGTCTCGGTCAGCAGCAAGGATGTTACGGTTTTGTCATTACTATTCAACTTGTATAAATTATGAAAAATCGTTTGGTAAAATACCTCTGTTATGGTTTATTCTTTCGCACTCTATTTCCTGTTGCTTTCGGTCATTGATGGTTTTTTTTTTCAGTCCTCGGACTGTCGCTCCATTCACTGGTCCTCCACTTGTATTGGTCTGAACTTGAAATGATTTGTTTGTTAGACGAGAACTCTGAAGGGTCTCGACTTCACGTGGTCATTTACAGTTTGTTAATATAACTCTTTATTAATTTGATAAATGAAATTTATAGTGCTATAGGAGTTAGGCAATGAATGCAAATGGACACTATCAGAAAAGATCTGTCTCTGTTTCTTTTTATTTCTCCAATATGAAATTGTTGAACCTTGCTTTTGTTTTACATTTCTACTCTTATACATTTTTTATTACAGTTGATTACAGTTAATTGAAACTGTCATGGATTTTAGTTGGATAGTCATGACATGGTTGATACCATAGTTCGGTTGACATTACAAGATTTATTTAGAAATTTTGTCTATTCCCTTCTAAGTTGACAGATTACTTCCTAATTACTATTTTATTATTATTTGGACCATAATAATTCTAACTGTCCATTTAACCTCGACTTAACATAACAGCTCAGAAATAAAACAAATTAAAAATCCTACCCTATCACCTCATGTACTAAAATAAAATAAAAAAAACAATCTAGATAATCAACAACCTTCCAACCTAGCAGAGACTTCACCTGGTCATGGCGAGCTAGATGCTCCTGCATCAGGCTCCTAGGGCAAAAAGAGACCATGGCTCTGGCCCATGAACTTCTCGACTGAAGTTCCTATCTGATCAATTTGCCTGGAATCAAGCCATGAACTGTCCTCAATTGGACGGTTCTTCCACTTGACCAGGTACTGCACATATTCCTTCCGTCGAGTTCGTTTAACCACCTGAGTTTCGAGGATGCTTTCGATCTCGGGAGGTTGAACGTAAGGTCTCTTCCAAGCTTCTCCATCTTCCTGGGTACTCCGTGTAGGTTGCGTGGTTCCATCTTCTTCCTTTTCCTCTGGGTCAGCCGTGTAAGGGAATAGGTCTGCTACGTTAAAGATAGGTGAAATGCCTATTCCGGGTGGCAACTGTATTTCGTAGGCATTCACTAAAAACTTCTGAAGAACTTTGCAAGGCCCTATCTTCTTATACTTCAATTTTTTGTACGTACCTTTGGGGAAACTTCTCTGCATAAATGTGCGAGGACTTCGTCCCCCACTTCAAACTGTACTTCCCTTCTCTTCAAATTTGCGTGCTGTTTGTACTTTAAGATGCTATCCTGTAATTTCATTTTCACCTGTTCATGCAAGTCTCTCATCGTGTTAGCGAAATCTTCTCTGTCTGTGCTTCTCCTTTCCTGCAATCTAAGGCCCCGTAGTTCATGCACTCCGCGAGGATGCATGCCGTACAGGATCTGAAATGGACTGAAACCTGTGCTGCGGTTAGGTGAGTCATTGTAAGCGAACTCTGCCTGTGCTAGCGCTCGATCCCACATCCGCGAATTCTCCCTGACCAAGCTTTGTAACAGGTTTCCTAGACTTGTGTTTACAACTTCTATTTGCCCGTCGGTTTGTGGGTGATATGCAGAACTGTAGCTTAGCTGTGTGTCCATTTGTTTCCATAGGGTACGCCAAAAGTGTCCCATGAACTTCACATCCCTGTCTGAAAACCTGACAATCTCATTAAAAAACAAGTGGGCCACATGGGTGGCATCATTGGTTTTCATGCAAGGTATAAAATGTGCCATTTTCAAGAATCTATCCACCACTACCATTACCAAGTCGTATCCCCGCTGCGTCTTCGGTAGACCTAAGACGAAGTCCAAACTGACTGAGTCCCATGGTCTGCCTGGAACGGGTATTCCATGTATTTGGATTGTTTCGATGAATGCTTCTGACACAACGCTTGCTTTAATAGGACGAGAAAGAGAGAAAAATTTGACATGCTTTGTTAATAGATCTACCACTTCAATAAGGACACTCTTTCCTTCCTATTTGGGTAAAATTGTAGTAAAATTCATTGAAACTTTTACCCAACACTAGATTCCTATGATTAAAGATCCCTCAGGTCTTGATAGCCTCTCCTTTATTTTATTGGCATACCATTCATTCTACCACAATTTTTTGCATAATTGCCTTATGACCTTCCCAAAAAATTATTTCTTGACCCTATCACATATCTTCAAGAACCTTGAATGCCCAATAGGATCTTTTGTTTGAGTTGAGAATTCTTACATAAGAATAAGCAATCTTGATACCATAACAAATCATTTTTCCAAGTAAAATTTTCTACTGCATGAAGGTCCTCTTGTAGCTATTGAATGCTCTTGTATATATTCTCACATTGTTGTCATTTTATCCTTGTTTCTTCCCTCCAGTCATATTTTGGAATGGAAATAATACATAATAAACCATTTGTGTCTTCCTTTTTCCTTGAGAGTGCATCTACCACAATATTTTGTTTTCCTATTTTTTAGAGAATTTCAAAGTCATAACCCAACATCTTTGTGACCCATTTTTGTTTCTCTTCTGAAGATAATATTTAATCCAAGAAGTACTTCAAACTATCATCATCTATTTTTGGTTTGAAGTTTCTTCTTATTAGGTATGGATACAATTTCTTTATTACATATAGTATGACCAACATTTAGTTTTCATATATGGGTCTAAGTAAGTTCTTTCCTTTAAGTTTGAAAATTACAAAGGAAATGGGCCTTACTCATTGCATGAAATGTACATCAGTTTTCCCATTTGGGTTGGGTTTAGGTGGACCTCATAAGATCAATTATCTGTGACTAATCACCTCACACATGAAAAATGAAGAAAGAGAAGCACATATGATCTATATAGCCAAAAGAAGTGGTAAGAGAGACCCTTGAGTCACTATATAAACAATGAAATCTCTGTTGGATCTCATAGGAATGCATGAAATGATCTTCCATTAAAAAAATAAAGTGCCACATTCTGACAGTTAACAACTTCACATCCATTCAAATATTGTTTCAATACTTATGTTGAAAAATTGAAAAGTGTTGAAGCCCATGATTCACCTCCTTCTTTAAAATTGCTTCAAATTATCCTAGACGGCTCCTATAAGCATATCAATAAGGAAAAAAATATCTCTTGACATAGTATTTATGCTACCTATTTATGATTTATTTTTATGTGTCTTTTTCTCAAAGCTAAATTTTATTTAGTAATTTGTAGTTTCTTTTTATATGGATTTTATTCACTCATGATCTTGTGATTAACTTCTTATCACCCACTGGTGTATATCAAAGTGAAGTTGACAATTGGTATAAATATTTACATATTTAGGGTAGAATAATGATAACCCCATATAGGTCTTATTAATCCGAACAACTACATTAGAGATGAAGAGGAAGCTTCTGAAATTTTTTGAAATCCATCATTTCCAGACTTCATGTATGGTCTACCCATTCTGTTTTTTGAAAGTTTTTAACATCTTTGAAATCATTCAGATACTGACTTTAGGAAGATTATGATAAAAAAAATACGCTTGCCACCATAGGTGAACACAAAAGAATTTTAGAAAGAAACAATGAGCTCTACCAAAGTCATAATTTATTCAATCTATCAATCTTTTACACCATATAACTTACCTTTTCACTCTTTCAAGTGCATGCATGCTACTTACCTTTCCACTTTGTCAAGTGCATGCATGCAACCACTAATGTTGTTTTCCTATCCCCCATCCTAGATTAGCATGACGTTATACGATTAACACCTAAGATAAGACAAGATAATTTGATAAATGTCCAATGAATGGCCATAAATAGGTCGATGTGACTGAAGGATACAACTAGTAGGAGTACAATGTAGGAGTGCAGATGCAACTTCTAGAAAATTCCAAAGCTAAACCTGGGATAAAGTTAAGTAATTTGTATTTTTTAAGACGATTTCATAACACACTTGAGTTTTGTTCTTGAGAATGATGGGAGACCAAGAATTCATCACCGATGACTATGTTGTGGTAGGAGGGAGATTTGATCCTTCTTATGAATTGGATTGGATCATTATATTTTTTTTTATCCATCTTGATGCTTTCAAAGTGGAAAAGATGGAGGAATCAATTCTCAGGACCATTTTTACCGGTGGGACCCTAGTTTGGAAAATTGGGGTCTCAAACCTTCTAGGAGCATTTGGAGGAATCAAAAAAAAATTTCTAGTGGTAAAATTTTATGCTTTAGTGCTGCACATTTTTCTCCTTTTCTACACACAATTATCTTTTCAATGGAACAAGAATTGTGTCAATCCGAGTCTATGTGAAATTTATGCCACTCAGAAGTTGACCTTCTTGTTTTTACCACCATAATTTGAGACGATGCCACATGAGTCCCCATTATTCATGAAAAATGGTATAATGATGTGATTACAATCAAGAATACTTTAGAAGAGTCTAATTGTAACTCTGGGTAACAATTGAGAAAGTCAAACCTAACCACTAGTAGGCTATTGTGCTATGTTATAACTAGGTCAATAGGAGGAAAAGGGGTTCCATGGTTTTAAGAGATAGAACACACAAAGAGGACTTGTGCACTATGGTAGCCCATGGGCCACAAGCCATACTTATTTATACTCACAACATTTCCTATTAAGAGGAAGAGAGTAAAGAGACGACACCTTCTAGCTGGGCTTTTCTTTAGAAAGGGTTCCCAAGTCATATGTTGTCTCAAATGTGTTTGTGAGATTTTATTTTGTTGTTCTCTATTTTATACATAATTTTAATTTGCATGCATACCCTATTAACAATAATCTATAGATCAAAAATTATAAAACAAAACAAAATTGTAACAATGTAGATTTCAAATATTTAAATATAATTTTATCATATGTGTTGTGACAAATTGTCTGGTGGAATATCGACGATAGTTTATGGGTCACCCTGTGGCACATGTCGTGAGATGGTGGCACCAATGTCATTAATGTGTGAGGTTTACATGTATGATAAATCACCTTTCTGTAGCATATTTAGAAATAATGTAAAAAATTGATATATTTGAGAAACATCTTGAAAAAAGTGAGGTTTTATTATTTTTTTAGTTCTAGTTGTCATAATATTCTAAACTTATAAAATGTATGCTTCTTCCAAAGTGTTTGCGTTATAAATTATGTGCATATTTTTAGAATTTGCATGTGCTATTGTGAATAAAAATTCATATTCCCATATTATCCTTGCCTCTTTTCATAATTATTATAATATAATAGAACTTACCATTTATGTTTTTAAAATGTGAAAATGCTATTGTGAATAAAATTTCATCATGTCATATTATTCCTTCCCTTTGTCTAACTCTCATGATATAGTAGAAGATGCCCTTTATGTTAAGTGCTACGATACCTTCTCTCATGCCCATTAAGTCAAACAAGCTTCGTTTTGGGTGTAGTGCCCTTATTTTCCTTCCTTGGTGATGGTAGGGCCTGATGCCATTGTTTTTCCCCTTGGTAATGATAGGGGTCCTTAGACTCATTTTATCATGCAAGGATATTAAAAATGTGCACATTCATAATGGCAGGCCTTATTCATGGTTATTAAGCATGAGAAAAATTATTTAAGGGCATGTGGACCTTGTTTTCCCCTGGTAGCAATGGTATAGACCATGATGTCCTTATGTGTTGTGGAAAACCCTTAATATCACCCAAATCCACCTAGAGGCCAAAGATCCATTAGAAAATATCAATATAGTCATTTGAGTACTAATTCAGGGCTCTTTAATTGAGTTTTTTCGCCTAAAGCCATGGTATAGGTCTTAATAAATGATTTTGTTGCGTAAAACTTACTAACAATGCGAAAATCATCCCATGACCAAAAAATCCTCATAGATGCCTTATTTGGTTGTTTGAGGAATATTACATGAAGTTTTATATTGTGAAGATTTAGTTAGGTCATTAACAACTTACATTTTTTACCTAAACATGTTTAAGGCCCGATCTACATTACATGGTGTAGAAAAATACCTAATGGAATTCACATCCAACATGAAGGCATTGAGACCCAACTGTGGTGCTCAAAACTTGCAAATGGACCCCATATCCAACATGGGGACCAATATCCCTTAGAGAGAACCTGTGTAGTTCTATGGGGCCTTTTTCATGGTCATCAAGATAAAGAATATTGTTTTCTACCTAAGGCCTTTGTTTTCCTTACTTAGCCATGGTAGGGGTCCTAATACTCATGCTTATGATGCAAAACATACAATATTTCTTATACTTCTAATTATAGGCCTTTCTTATAGAAATTAAGTATGATAAAGTTTTGTTTATGGCTTAAGGGCCTTGTTTCCCTCCCTTAACCATGGTATAAAACTTAAATACCACATGCTTTGCTAAAATAATATTCATAAAACCCATATCCCATCCATGGACTAAATATCCCTTAAAAAAGACTTTTGTTTGAGAAACTTAAAACACAAATTAAGTTAGTGTAATATAAATGATAAATATTGAATGAAAATGTAAAATGATATAAATGTTAATATTATTCTATAATAACCAAACTCAAAAAAGAAAACAAAAAAAATAGACCGTATACATGATACATGAAATCTTATAGCGATACAAATATTTTGCCATGATGAAATTTTCAAACTAATTAGTGTACTCAATAGGTAATTCAACCCAAAAGAACATTTTATATTACTTTTAAATTTATTTTATAAAATACTATTTCAAAATTGATTATAATATCCATTTTGGGAAAAACAAAACTTTGTGGGGCTGCCAAGATGGTAATACTTTATTAAACATTTTAATATTTTTCTTAACTCTGTGGGGGTGATAATTTTTTAATAATTTTTTCAAGATTTTTCTCAACTTTGAGGCACGTGTTTCTTAGCTTCATTAGTTATAACTTTTTTAAATGATTGTTTTAAACATTTGATATTTTTAAATGATTGTTTGAAACATTTGATATTTCTTGTACTTCAAACTTTAGTGGCTTTAGCTTTACCGTGATTTCAACTACCAAGCACGCGCGTCTCTGCATGCGAATTTGACTTTTTAGGCCTAAATTTTATTATAATTTTATATACAAAAATATGTGATTCAAATTATTTGGATGAATTAAGTTCTTCGTTAGTTATTTGAAATATAGAGGATGTGCAGTGGTTAATCTACTGAAATAAATATAGACGATAGTGCTGTCGCTTATCCACTCCATAAACATTGATTTTCAATTTCGTATTTACTAATTTGATGGTTAGTTTTTTATGTTTTCAGTCCGGTTAAATACAATTAATGCTCAATGCTTTATTACTTACAAATGATTATTATGTTCATGACTTATTATATTGTTGAAAGTATGGTATTATGTATTTAGTTTTGTTTTGATTATATTAATTTGTTTTTAAAAAAATTGTCTTTATTCATAGTTAAATATTGAGATTTATTTAATTATATTTAAAATATATTATTCTAAGGTGATTGTTAAGTTTTATTATGGTTGTTTAGTACTTCAATTTCTTTAGCTTACAATTTTTTGCTAATTAATTTCATTTATTTTTAATATTCTTTTTCTAGTTTTCACATTTGATAATACATTTGTCATATCTCAATTAAATACTTTTATTATAATAAATATATTTAATAAATTTAATAAAAATGATATTATTAAAAAAAATACACAACACACCATATTATTAAAATGTATAAATGTTAAGAAACAATACTAGTTAATCTACTTATTTTAAAATGGATGTACGCTCCATATGAACCTTGTTTCAATTTTAATGAATGACGATACAGATAGAGTTTTTTTTTTTTTTAAATTTAAATATCTTAAGATTTGAAATTCAAATTATTATTATCTCATAATCACACAATGATTTTAAATAATATTCAAATTCATTATAGTTATAATTTTTTAATTTATTTATTTATTTTTAAATAGTGAGAAAATCTATTGTGATTTAGTTGTCAAATCAGTAGCTAAGATAAATATTATTGACCATTATTCACTATTGCAAGTTGAATCATCATTGTTATTCAAGGAAAACCATCTGGTGGTGGTGGTTAGTAAAGAAAGGCTCCCGCTTCTCCCAAATGCATCTTGGGCCTTTAACTTGTTTTCTTATGTCCCAAAAGAAACTTATTTTCTTATGTCACATGGTTCGGGTTGGACTTCCGATTTGATAATGATTAGGTTCGGTTTGAATTCAATTTTTTGATGAGGTTTGCTATTAGGTTTGTCTATATATATAAAATGAAGTATAAGATAAAATAGTAAGAAGTCAATATCAATTAAAATAAAAAATGCTATTAAGCATGTGGAAACTGGCATGATAAATTACAAGCTTCACTTGTGATATGAAGTTACGAGTTTAAATTACAAGCTTCAGTTGTGACATGAAGTTATGAGTTTTGATCTATGAACTTGGTCAGTAGCTATGAATGAGTTTTAATCTATGGACTTGGTCAATGACTATAAAGTTCGATGAGATTAACCAAACCTCATTTTTTTTAAAATTCCTCAAAATTTAAATCTCAAAATTAAAATTCTACAAAGAGTCTTAACTTAGCAAAATAATTTTAGAAAATACTCCACAAAGGTATATAATTGATTTGAAATTTTAATTAAATTAATGGAAACATATACTTGTAAGAAATGGATTGATATATTAAATATTAATAGACTGATACTCAGATACCATCATTTTAAGGGCCAAATTTAAATTTAATCATGGTTAGTGGAGAAATGGTGGACTGATGCGGTTGGCATTATACTTTTGACTTGTCCGGGCACTTTCAAATCCACATATACTTGTAAGAAATGGATTGATATATTAAATATTAATAGACTGATACTCAGATACCATCATTTTAACGGCCAAATTTAAATTTAATCATGGTTAGTGGAGAAATGGTGGACTGATGCGGCTGGCATTATACTTTTGACTTGTCCGGGCACTTTCAAATCCATGAGCATATTTTTGTTTGTTTGTAGCTAATAATTATGCTATTTTTTAACTCCTTTTCTTTTAATAATTGCGTTTTGTGAAAATGAGGCCGTAAGGAAATTGAAGCGCGTGCACAATAGCCACTAAACGTTGATTATGAAGCAACCCTCTGCTTTGAGTAGTCTTGCTTCCCAATTCTGGCGAGAGTCAGAAAGCTCCCTCGATAACTCCACATTTCTGAGATTCTTATTTATCTTTTACATTAAAAAATTATAAAACAAAGCCGATACGCAATACCTATACCTGGTGCAATATGTTACCGATCTCATAGGGCAACGAAAAGGTCGTGTTCTGATTTTTACATTAATGTAATGCGCTCTGGAATTTTCTATTCCAAATGCTAATAAAGCAGAGTTTCATAGAAATAGGAAAAATGAATATGTAAAATATAGTAAAATTGTTTTTAGAAAGAAGTAAAGAATAAGTTAATGTCCCAAAACCTAAAAATATCTAACAAAAGTAAAAACCTGCCCCTATAAAAACCACAAACAAATTATTTCAAGTAACGTCATTTTACAAATTATTTCAAGTAACGTCATTTTCTGTGACCGCAAACAAATTATTTCAAGTAACGTCATTTTCTTTGACCACAAACAAATTATTTCAAGTAACGTCATTTTCTTTGACCACAAACAAATTATTTCAAGTAACGTCATTTTGTTAACAAATTATTTCAAGTAACGTCATTTTCTTTGATTAAAAGTCATGATCTTTGGCTTCATTCGAAGTTAACAGAAAAGCAAAAAAATGTTTTTGGCAAAAAAATCATGCAAAACCCTTATTCGAAATTTACGTGTAATACATGATTGTGGTCATTTCAATTTCTAAACGTGTACAACTCCCCTTCTATTGTCTAAATCCACCCATGTTTCAGAATATCATCTCCTGTCAAAGGTGAAAGAAATGGATCTTGAGAGAAGATTTCTGTGGCCAAATAATCGAAAAAGAAACGTGTTAGGGGAGCAGAACCATAAAAACTCTCAAGCCTATATTTGTCACAAATTCCATTTTCATTATGGTTTAAGATTGAATTAGATTCAAGTGAAGTGTTACAGAACGGGAAATGTGAGGTTTAAATTTTCGCATCACTGTAATCAGGTAAATACCAAATTAGTCTAACTACTCATTTCTCACTATATCCAATTTCTCACTCGGATGGGAGGATAGCATCTATAAAATTTGAACTTAAAGATTTCAAAACTTCTGATTCGACGAGATTTCATTTTCACGATCTTTATCATTTAAACTATCGAAATTGACTATTTGATATTAATATTTAAAAATAAGTTATTTTTTATTATCATTACATAATTTTAGTTTTAATTTAAATTTGAATTTGAATTTGAATCACATGATGAATGAAGATATCTATAAGAAATCTCAACCTATATTAATATCCATTGCAGAGGACTGGAGACATAAATAAACGAAAAATATGGTTCACTATAACCGTATTTGCAAAGAGAAAATGGAAAAATGGAAAATCCAAGTTTCCAACAGGCTTTGGTTTTTAACTAGGATTTTCTTGATAGTGTGTGCTAGCAACGCTGGTTTTCATAATTATGCATTTATTTATTTATTATTTTTTTATAAGAAAATAAATCAAATTTATTTTGGTAGTAAAGAAGAAGAATTTCATTTTCCTACCAATTTCAAATTAAAATTTTCTTATAGACTTTGAACAAATCTTTCTCTTGTTAAGAGCTTGTGATAAAACTTTAATATATGCTTGTTATCAAGAAAATTGATCCCTTGTTCATCAATGGTCTTAATCATTTCTACTCCATTGTCAAAAATAGTTTTAATCTCATATGGACCTAACCAATGTGTTTGGAATTTTCCTTGAAAATTTTCATGTGCAAGTTGAATCTAGATGTATCCACTGAAACTATCAAGAAAAGAGAAATATTTCTTCTCTACTAGTGTATCTAATACTTGATCAATAAAAGGTAATGGGAAAAAGATCGTTTATAGTTTTTTTTCTAATTCTCAAGGGTGAAAGCATGAAGATTGGTTATACTTTTGTGCCAAATGTGGCCATGAAATTTCAAGTTTTTCCTCTTTCATTGAATTCAAGCCCTCTCAGAGTAAAAAGACAAATTATGGAGAATTATGTTATGTTCCTAATGATATTTTTTGTAAAAATATTTACTGTCATATAATGTGTCAATTTTCCATTAAATGAAATGCTTGTCCTTGCAAATTTTCACAAGTCTTAAGAGGTATGTGTGTGTTCACGTAGCATAATTTAGTCTTAAATGTGTAATTTTAAAATATATAATATATAATATATATAAATAATATATAAGATACAAGGAAAGGATCTGCTGGAGAGAGCTAAGTATTTCATATTAATTATTTTTTTCTATGCAAAAATACATTTTTTATTATTTTTCAAAGTTGATGAAGTAATATTTCAATTGCATTTTTAAACAGATGTGTTCAGTAAGGTTTTTTTCAACTATTTAAATAAATTGAAAAAAAAACTACCCTTTTGAAGAGGACTCGTAAAAAAAGATAGTGTTATTTTTGAAATTTTTAGTTGTATATATTTTATCATATTGATTTTTTATTCATCTTATTTAAAACAATTCAAAATTTTTTCAAGCATTATGTTTAAAAGAAATTAGATGAAAAATATCATACAAATTCAAAAATTTCGAACTCATATACCATTCGATAGAGGATTCCTTCATGAATTCAATGTGATCAACTCCACCACCTAAGGAAAAATTTAACCCTAAGTCCGCTAGGGTACAAAATGGTGTTGCATGAAATATTGCAGAAGGGGTGCTAAAATTATGGATTTTAGGACTAAAGAGGCTTGATTGAGCGCTTGAATTCGAAATTCAAATAGCTCAATCGAAGGTTTAGGAAATCCTCGATCGAGCCCTTATCGTGTTTAAATAAAGGCTAGATCAAGAAACTTTTTTTAATTCCATGCCTAGGTTGTATTGGCAGGAAATTTCAAAAACATGGCTCAATCGAGCTCTTGGCTAACATTGGGTTACATTGTTTAAGCCCTCAAACAAATTGATTGAGCGCTTAAAAAACACTCTAACGAGCCATCGTTTTTTCCACTCAAACACGCCCTCTCGCGCGAAAAAATGTAACCGAACTCCATGCTTTCACCCTCCAGAAAATCTATGCATACTCTCCACTTTCCATTTTTCTTCGACACAATAACCAGGGATGAAACCCATTGGCTATTTGGAATTGGATAAATAAAATTCACATTGAGATATTTCTATAACTCTTCTTTAACAATCTCCCTCAGAATAAGATTCCTCCTTCTTTGGGGTTGTCTTATAGGTTTGGCATTCTATTGTATATAAATATGACACATACATGCATTTTTCTTGATTATGTGTATATTCCCATCAAACGAAGAGGAATTTTTATGAAACACCTTAATCAATTGTTTCTTTTGGAATTCCTCCAAGTTATTGCAGATATTTGATGTTTTTCTTGGATTAATTTCTACCAGAGAATTGCCAAAAATTTCCATTGAGTTTAGTGATATTTTGGATTGTTGAGATGAAAAGTATTCAATACCACAATATTCTTGAAAAATTGTTCTAACATATGCACACAATATTTTTGTTCACAATATGAATAAAAATCATGGTTATTGATTATATTCATTAATTGATCTTCCTCATCATTCTGTGAGATAGTCAAAACTGGTTGAATGTCTTCATAATCTTCATCATGTTGTTCAATCCATTATTCATTCTGTATTTCAGTTGTTTCTCTCATTGATGGATATAATGTGAACTTTTTAGTGGTATTGCCATCATAAATAAACATCAATGGCTAACCATGACCTACCAAGAATCAGTGGATGACCTCCTAGATTAGTTTTTGGAGTTAACATCATGAAATCAACAAGATACTCCCATTAATCTAGGGATACTGATACATCCTCTAATATACCCTATGGTTTGATAACAAATATATATGCTAATTGTGATGGAGTAGGAATATTTTGAAGAATAGTTAATTTTAATCTATCCATAGTAGTCCTAGTCACGACATTTATAGTTGCACCGAAATAAATCAATTTGTTTGCAATTTTGATATTATTGATCTGGATCTTTACAATGGGACTTTCTATAATTTATTGATCTTTATTCACGTTGATATTTGCCATTTTTCCTATGGGTTGGAATTTTTGTATTCCATTTCTTTTTCTTTCAGGTTTTCTAATACACAACTCCATTATTTTTTTTGCAAAAATAGGAATTTCCTTTATTTCTTGAAGCAAAGGGATTTTAATGCAAATATTTTTCAAATCATCTAACATATCATAATCTGCTAATGTTGTTTTCTTCTCTATACCTTTATCAACTGGTAATCTTTCTAGAAAAAGGTGGATTCTGCAAGAAACTGAGGGTTTCTCAGCTGGAGGAGTTGCAAGAGTTGGTCTTATTTCGTTTTCATCTATTTGTGTAGGAATATATTCCTTTTGAGGAGTATTTTCATATTTAGGATTTTCCTCCTTTTCAGGATTTTTATCCTCTTTATATTCCTTAATGACAATAGGAGGTGTTTTCTTTTGTAAAACTCGACCATATATACGTTGCGGATCATTTAAATCTAGAGGAGCTATCATATAACCTTGAATTTTTATTACTTCAGAACTGTAAATGGGTTGCTGAGGTGTATTATTATTGGGATTGGGGAGTGGTTTTCAAGGTAATTGGTTTGAGTTTTGAGGAAATGAGGTGGATGGTAATGTAAGGGTTGACTTGTAGTCAATTGAGGTTGGAATTGTGGTTGGACAAGATGTGAAGGTTTGGTTGGAGGATAATACTGAGGTTGATATTGAGGATATTGTTGAAACGATTAAGAGTATTAGGGATTTCTACTATAGGAACCTTTCCATCCTTGTGACCAAGATGATTTTTGAGGTTGAGGTGGCCAAGTTTTCCATGATAGGGGTGTGTTCCAATTACTTTGAGATTGTCAATAAGATTGAAATTGTGCATTGAGATCTTGTGCCATACCTATTTGACGGAGTTGTCAAGGTCTTCTAGGAGCAACATAAAAAATTTGTTCTATTTGAATTGTCTCAGATTCTTCTTGATAAACATCTTTTAATCCTTGTACTGAATTGAAATTCTTCACAACATGAGTCTTTGCATAAATAACACAAAATTTAATACTATCAAGAGGACATTCTTGTAATGCACATTTCTTTCTACATCCAGGACATAATATAAACAAAGAAACATTTCCATATTTTTTCTTGTTTAGCATTCTTAGCATATCATTTTTCTCACTAAGATTACCAAGAATATTAGTTTTAAATTTATCAAGCAAATTACCTAGTTTTTCCTGACTTACCATTCCCAATGCAAATTTACTTACTCTTGACATAGCTGGATCTCTCAGATTCTTGCCATAATTCGACTTTCCTCTTGAAATATCTTTGCACAATTCACAAATCTTGTGAAAAGATAGTTGAGACACATCTCCTTTACCCATTATATTAAGAAAATAAATACATTCATCTTTATAGCTCTTAGTAAGAGAGTTTTTAATGTATACACTCCAAAATCATGAAATTTAGCTCTTTTAAAATTATATGTAAATCTCTTTACTAAATCTTCAAGGCTTTCATCTTCTTTTTGAATCATTTTAAAAAATTATTCTCTAAGGTCATGATGCATGCAATAATCCTTATATTTCTATAAGAATAATATTTTCATGTCATCCCATGTCCTTATAGAATTAGTTCATGAACCCATAAACCATTTGAGAACCCGTCTTTCAATGTGGTTGGAAATAATTTCTACTTTTGAGTATCAAGCAAATAATCATAATATCTACATAATAACTCAAATTAAAAGAGAAAGGTTTCAAGATCCTTAGTACTCATACCATGAAAGTTAGGAAGAATGGATGGATAAATATTCTTCATAATAGCAGTAGTATTAGCATCTTGAATAGGACATCCAAAAGGATCCTCCTCTTCATGATAAACTCCATCATTTCCTCTTCCTCCTTTTCCATCTCAACCATCACTACCACGTCCTTAAGGTATTCTATCTCTTCCTCTTCCTCCACCAATTAGTTGTCTTTCTTCTCCATTATCAACCTCTCCTTCTCCTTTTTCCATTGTTGGTTCTTCAGAGCTTATGTAAGGTTCCTAACCTAGATTATCTTCCTTTGGTTCCTCTGTCAATGGTTCTTTAGGAAACGTTTATTCTTCCTTTTCTTCTCCTTCCTCACTAGGTACTTCTAACTCTTGTCTAACGAGTTTTTCACATGTTGAAGAAAGGAAGATAACTCCTTCGACTATAGATGTAGGTTCTTCTACCACTTCTTATGTAGATGAAGTTGGTGATTCTCTAGGTAGAATTTATGATCTTTGTACCTTAGGAGGTATTTTTTTACCTGCAAAATATGGAATGTATGATATGGAGGGTGATGGGGCTCTTACAACACCACGTGGTCTAGTGGGGGTGGTTGGTGATGATGGAATTAAACTACGTCCTATAACAAATTTACCCATAGAATCTCTTTCTCTATGCATGCATCCTGAATGATATGAATTTTGACTATACATCTAGGAATGAATGCAACTAATATGAGATGGAATTATAATATATTTGGTTAGGAAAAACCCCGTAATCATGATGTGCATGTTCTTACCTCTTTTCTTATTGCTCCTCCTAAACATAGTTTTATAGATAAAAAGACATAAAAAGGTTATTACGTATGTATCCTTCCTCGATAGTAATGCCAAAAATGTTGGGTAATTCAATTGCCACTTAAATTACTTAAATTAAATTATCAATCCAAGGTTCATATTCTTTTGAAGCACACTTGCACTATATATAATAGGGAATTAACTTTCGATTTAAAACAAATATAATATATTCGAAATGAAATTGAAATGCTCTAAATCAAGTCTTACCTCTAAAAGCAGTACACACAACACTCTCTCAAGCAAGATGAAATAAAATATAATGTATGGAAATTGTTAAGAAATCGGTAGGGCTACACTTGAAGTGATTTCTCTTAGACTTGATAACTTCTTGTGACATTCTTTTAATTTTCTTGATTATTAGCTTCTTCTTCTCTTATTATTGTGTTTTTTTTTATCATCAACAACTACGAAAACATGAAGATCAATAATACACAAGGACACAAAATGTAGGCTACTAGCCAGGGCCAAAACCTCTCCTAGATAGGAAAACCCACAAAAATATCTTATCTTCTTATAGATTCTTCAAATGATGAATTCCAAGACCTTTAGACCAAAACCAAGAGCCTTATGAGACCAAGTCAAACTTTCTAGAGGATGTGCTGCTTCTTACCAAGTTGAACCAAGTCAAATCTCTTCCAATTGTAGAAATTCGACCCCCAACTTCAAATTTTTGGCCCTCACTATTGGTCTAAAATTTTTGGCCCCTGTAATAGCTGCAACTTTCACATTTTTGGGAGAATTTAGGGCTTCTAAGGCTTCCTCCTTCCTTCGCTTGGGTTGCTTCTTATTTTAGGACTTGTAGGATACCAAATTGACTTATCTGCTACCAATTTTGACCATGCCTTCTCTTGTAACTTGAAAACTTCAGCCTTGATGCTGCAGAAACCCTAGCCTTACTTCGTATGTGAGACAGAGAGAGAGTGAAAAAACCCAAAAATTCATCTTCCTTCTTTCTTCTAGTCCTTCACTTGCTTTCTTCTTCTTTTCCTTTGCTTGATTGATGAGTGAATGGGTGAGTAAGAAAATGAGGTCGAATAGTCTCTTATTTATAGCTCTTCGAGGAGTACGAACTACCCTAATTAGGCGGACTTCTCCTCTGCAAGGCTGACTTGGTCTTGGAGGGGTATTTTGACACTTTTGACTCAAAAATAATTCTTTTGACATGTTACAAGATTCTCAATGGGGTCTTTTAGATATGACAATGACTCTTTGACTTCTTGAATTTATGACAAAACCTAGAAGCTTTCAATGGGTACTTTGACATAAAATAAATTGATTTGCATGACACCAATGCTAAATAATAATAATAATAATCTTATTTTCATTTTAAAATATACAAGAATCAAGGGTACATATGAAGACCAAACGTAGTTACATATTTCAACATTAAAATATAAACTAGAAAATATAGAGATTATTAATCTACTGAATTAAAATGAAAGTGTTATCTTAATTCTTGTTCTAGATCTATTCTATTAAACATGAAATACAATCTATTCTATTTAACTTAAATGTAAATTTATTCTATCGAGTGTGAAAGCAAATATATTCTATCAAAATATGTTTAATCAAGAAAACAGTAAAATTGCATTCTAGGAAAGCAATGAAACTCCTATTTATAGAAAATAAGAGTAGTTCTATTCTACTGAGAAAAAACAATGAACATTTATTCTAATGAGAAAGTAATAAACTCTATTCTAAAAGGAAATTGAATTCTTATTCTAAGAGCGATTGAAAAGACTGAAACTTGTTAAATGAGTGTGAACATCAATTAGAGTTCATTCACTTGTGAATTAAACATCTAATGCAAGCTTATGAAATTATAAATGCAACACTAAAAGAAAGGTAAATGTTATTTTTTTATGTTTTTACTTAAGAACTTTACTTGTAAAGGAGGACAAAAATAAATAAGAAAAAGTGAGAGCATATTAACTAAATAAAAGTAGAGCATAGACTAAACGAAACATATTATAGGAAATTGAATGAATTCAAAATGGAAAACTAGACTAAGATATCTCATACTTATGTAGGGGGGCCTCCTTATATGAACGAGTAAATGTAAACTTCAGATCACACAATTATATCAACCACCAACCAAATGAAAATAGTGGTTTTTCTATTCAAAATACTCCACATTACAGGCTTGAAACCCTACACCTACCTCGATACAACACTTAACGGGTTGAGATACCCTCCCATCTATCGATGCTAACTATAAGGAAGGAGTGGTGAGATATTATATGGGAGAGCATAGCGCGAAATCATAGCTTATCATAATCATAAATGATATTGAATTATTAAAGTGCATATAGAGTTTGAAAATAACAATAGTTTGAGAATTCAAATAAATTTCCAGACTATCTATTCGCTTCCAGATGAAGCATTTTTATAGAGTTTCAATATAAAACTTTAATAGTCTACTAGCTAATAGTTATAAATTAAATTGACATCTCATTTATTCAAATTTAACAAGGTTCTTCCTTTTCACGATTCGCTATCTGGAAAGTGAGTCATGAAAGGACACATTAACAACCTTAATCCATTATGCATTCTTCATATCATCAAATCTCATAAATAATCTCGTTTGCTTCATATGAATCTCTCTCACTTGATATTCTATTTTCTACAGGTGTGCTAGTCATTATTTTGACCGAGAGTTTGACTTGGGTGTCATGTTGAATCTATGAACTTCTACTTATAGCTAATCGGTGGATCACCATCTCAACATCATTTGACATATTTCTATATACTCTAGCTAATTTATAGCACATGAGATCTTATAGAACCTTCAAATCAACTGCAAAATATTAGTGGAGTTGTAGAATATGTAAGATTTGGTAGCTTATGCCTAACCAAGTCAATTTCATAAAGTAAAACATATAGATTTTAGACGATAATGGACTTTTAGCTTATTACTGTATTTATATAGCCCTAATGACTTTGAACTAATGGTAGAGGTGTAGTGATATGAAAATAAGAGGCAAAATGAGTGAAAGGTAAGAGATAAACTGTAAAAAAAGAGGCAATTTTGGAGGCTTAATAGTGAGTAATTTATATCCTTCTTAGCATTTCGAGGTTGTTAAAGTGATTTTTTCATTGGATCAATTTGTTTGATGTATCATCATGATCATAGCTTGATATTTGCTACATATTCCCTTAAGAATCCATCGCTTGTTCTTGCAATTGAGTCCTATTGTGTTCCAAAATACTATCTTCATTCGGTATTTTATGGGGTAGAGGAGACTGCCTTTGTGATTAATGTAATGCATCTGAAATTGAACAGGATTTCCCCTAATTCCTAGAGGAGTTTCCTGTTGCTTCTTATACCTCTATTTTTCCTCTCTTGAGGTTTTTAGAGGATCTATAAAGGAATGGGTGTGGACACCTAGGTGAGGATTAACAAAGTTTAAATTTGATGTTTTCGAATGAGTCTAAGATTTATATTTGAAGAGGGCCTTGCGTAGTATTTGGACCTAATGTTCTAGTAACAACTAAATATCCTTTTCTTTGCATGATGCTACCAAAGCCTAGAGGTCTAAGGAATCCATATTCATATATTCTACTAAATCATGTTCTCGGTTGACTCTTGAGTCTATTATAGCTACATTTCTAATAAAAATTTCCAAGGATTTTTACTTGTTTGATATATCCTCATAAGAGTTGGGGTTAAGGATTGGTAGATTAGATGATTGGGGTCCACTATGAGTAGAGGACTAGTTTTGAGGAGGGAGATTCATGGGTGGAGTGTCTTTTTAGGGGGAATCAAAGGTATCATGAGTTTTTGAAACCCCTATTAGAAAAACAAGGGATATGAGTGGATAAGTTGTGGCAATGAGTGGGAGGTTTCTCAAATCCATCAGAGTCTCTATCTAGCTAGGGTATTGGAGGCAAGATTACAACACTGAGGCAATAGTTCCTTAAGAGGTGACCATACTCGTGGAACTTCCTACAACAAGATGGAATGTGCTCATAGTCCAAGGTGTTTTCCAAATCATTTCATGGTAGGAGATGTCTAGAGGGGTTGGAAGTGGCTCATAAATGTTCATTTGGACACATATTCATGCATAGTATGTATATCTTCTATTAATGACTTAGATAGACAATTATTTCAATGTCTATGAACTAATTTATTTCAATATGTGTGTTGATCATGGTATTTTTGATATTTAGCATGATAAACAACATCTCGGGCTTGTTGGTATGGAATTCCTAGTAAAAAATCGACACAATCGAGAGGAGAAACATCACATACCACAATATCTCAAAAAGGAATAATAGAAAAGGTGATGGCACAATGTTGGGAGATGATAATATGAGGGCCTTCCTTCTGAACCCAACCTAGCTGATATGGGGTGTCAAGTGGTGGGAAGGCTAAGGAGGTGAACCAAGTCTTGTGCCACTAGATTATTTTGACTCCCGTTGTCAAGGATACGAGTCACAGACTCATGCTTGATTTGAAATGGGTAAATAGAAGTTCAACCGAGGTTCATTAGTAGTCATGATGATGAGAGAGGGGTCTACTTTAGAAGGATTGTCAAGAGAAACAACTGCAAGTTAGGTAGAGGAATTTGTTTTCTCTACCTCTGTAAAAAGAGTCTTATTGGGGTTCATATTTTGAATTACATGATAGTCTGCTGAAGCATGTGAATTGGTATTATGAAATGTACACCAGATGGATGAGTCAGGGGCCACATTAGATGGAATAGCAAGAAATGGACCATTTTTTGTTTGAGGAGATATGGTTTGAGGAGCCACTTTATGTTCTACAGCCATGACCTGAATAAAGACTTTGTCTAAGGAAGTAATATAAAAAAAAATCAACTACTTAATGAAAAAACATTAATAGACCAGAACTAAATTTAATAATTAATACCTCTTCTGGATCAGAGATATGGAGTTGAATGCACAATTTGTAGACGACATCAATGTATGCTTTCATTGAATGCTTCGGTAGTTTTTGGAGTTGCAACCATTTTGCAAGGAGATTCTCGAGATATCCCGGGGGATAAAAATGTGCTCTTAAGCCTTGAAAGAAGTCATCCCAAGATGTGATATGTGTGGATCTGTTCTCGTCTTTGTCTCCGAGCTCAACAACCAAGGATATATTCTCAAGTTGAGTATCCCACCATGTTTGCGCCAGGCCCTCCAATTGTATACTGGCGATTTGAAGCTTCATGTCCTCTTCCATTGTGGGACATGTTTTGAAATAGGTAGAGAGACCATGGAGCCAAGAATCAATGGTCTCTCCATTCATTTGGCCTAAAAATTTAGGCAATTGAAAGCGTGTATCCAACTACATTTGTCCAAGAGGGTGTCTTTGTTGTTGCAACGTAATTAGCTCTTGAATATCGATGGTTAAATCATGGATTGGTGAGTCCTCGATTGTAGGTTCTCGATGGGGCAACATGATTTTCATCCACTAAAGGAACTGAAAGGTATGACGCCAAGCGACAATCTGTGATGGGAATCTGAAGCAAGGAGGGCACAATAAGAAGGGTGTTGAATTGTTAAGCCACAAATCCCCAAAAAAAATAATATTTGAACAAGTGGATGGCTTCCAAGGTCTTATGCTATGATACCAATTGATCTACATACATATCTAAAAATATTCAAAAAAGGAGAGAATAACATAGATGTTCTAGAAAAAAATACCATCATGGTTATTTTTTGTAAACTTGGTAGTACTTTCTCTATTAATATGCTCCGGCCACTAACATGTTTTTAATAGTAGTTACAAGTGGCCTCAACCTACCTATAGGAAACTAGGTTGGCCACCTGTCTATTCTAAATGATGTCCAAAATTTAAATAAGTATTTCTCCACCATCCATGCAACATTTGTTTTTCTATCTATTATAAACAACAAGTTAAGAAAATAAAGGCTAATCGACATATAACAAAAGTCTACCCAAAAAACTATTTCAATCATCCGAGGATTCCACCGGGGTTAGAGCTTTCACGTTGGAGCTCGACATCTTGCTTCTCTTCATATCTTGTAGAGTTTGCTCTATCATGTTCAATGTTAAATTGTTTATGTATACTTGTATCTGAACTGCAACAATCTCTCTATGGAGATCATTCATGTTGGTCTCCTTTGTTTTGGTGTCCTCCTGTACCTCCTATTCCTTGTTTAAAGCCATATCTTAGGCTATTATGTTCTTCATAACCCAATACTCTTGTATTGTTTGCCAAAAAAGAGTATGGAGTCCACATGTATTCCCTGGGTCTTTCACCATAGCTTCCCACTCTTTTGTCTCTATGTCCTAGTTGGTTATCTTGTCATTAAGTTACATCTCCCATCCTGCTATTTGAGCTCTTACCTTCAGCGGATTTCCAACCATGTAAGCATCAATGATAGTCTGCATGTGCTCCTTTCTCGACTTTCTGCCTTTTTTGCTTTGACCTCTGCTGGAGGTTGCTTCCCCCCCATGTCATTTTCCCTACCTTCCCAGTTCTTTTGGTGCCTCTTTTAGCCGCCTCTTTTCCCTCTTTAGCCATGATATCTTTGTCCTAGCTTCATTGTTGTTCGCCTAAACTGCTCTCCACAATCAATTTTCTCGCTGAAGCACGATGTGTGGTCCAGACTACTATGCTTTGCAGCACCCTATTTATTTTAGTACCTAAAATAGTAACACAAGAAATTTCATTACCAGTGTAGATGCATTTACAGAAATTGATCATAATTTTCTTTGCTTCGGATTGGGCCACGCGCTCTAGTCCTAGAGACTTGGGTTTTCCCTCCTTCTCCCTTAGTTTCCCCATGAAGTGCTCTTGAATTAATGGTTTTGGCCTCTCTGTTCCTCTCCTCTCTGGTTACTCCCTCCCCAGCAACCTAGAGCATGTGGTTAATCCTATATAATTCTACAAGAGTCCCTAATTTGGGTTCCCTTATCCATATTCAGGGTCTCAATTGAGTTTCCTATCTAGGTCTCTCTCCTCTCAGGTATCCGCACCCGATTTTTTCCCTTGATTATCCCTTGAGTCTCGGTTTTAACATTCCAATTTTGGATTGTATTGAGCCAGGCTAACGATGTCCTTACTTCTTTAGTCGTTGTGATACTGACCTCTCTGTCTATGATTAATGCTTTTTCCTTTCCATGCCTCAGGGGCCACCTCGCCAAGATTGCACTCTTCCTATGCTCTCCATTACGAGATTCTCAAATTTCATCCTAGCTTACATCATTCCCTCTCTTCCCTTCTACCCAGAGATACCTTATAACTTTCTTGTATCCCCTTGCACCATTAACATACCGGGCCAGGTTAAATTCTCAGGATCCCCAGGTCTCGACTCATTCTGAGTCATGGCTTACCCCATCCCCCTCCGTGAAATCCTCAGAAGTAGTCATTTCATCAATTCTATCAGGTAAGGCACCCAAAATAACATACCATTGATTTGTGTCGATGCCTCTTGTTCTCCTGACATTCTCCAGCCTACGTCCACCACCTTCTGCTTCTCGTTTCTTTTCCTTCTCCCTTTTCATGTAGCTATCTCCTCTCCCATCTACCTTTTCCTCTTGTTGTTTTGTCCGACTGCCCCACGTTTCTTCTGTCCAGCCTCCCATGTGCCCTCTTCCTCCTCTCGCCACCCATTCCTTCCTTCCTTTTCCTCAGAATGAGGTTCCTTTGGCTATTCCATCACTGTCTGTCATTAGTTCCCTCGTGCCTTCAACTTATCCTGTCTTGAGTTTCTTTCTGCTATCGTGCAACTTTCAAACACTATTCTTCCCACCCTCTCGCTTACTCGCAAGCCTGCATCACTCCCTTCCATCCTCTGCCACACCTGTCCTTTCTCGATGCCATTCTCTTCCCTGCCCTGTCCATCTTGCTGCCCTGCTTGCTGCCCTTTCTGCTGTCTCATCCTCGCACATCCCGATTTCCCCTCTGTCCTTGGGCCTAGGTGGATGGCATTTGATGCCTCTACCTCCCATCCCTTCTAGCCCACCTCACCTTCCCTGTCGCACCCCGATCAAGGGTAACAATGCCATCATGTTATTATGAGGGAGAAATGAGCATTTTATAAACAATGAAAACATTCTCCTTATGCATTTTTAATTACAAAATATATGATATTAAAATCAATTACATCATTAGATAAAACAATTATAGAGATGTTTCCATGTTTACTAGTTTTTGATGTTTCCTTATTTTTGAGTATTAGATGTTGCCAAGAAAGTAGTGTTCTTTTTCCTTGTTGTCCAAATGTTTTTTATTGGTGAGCCTTTCTTGGTTTCCCACCCTATGATTTGGATTAGATCCTTATATCATTTGTCATCCATATGATGAGGTTTTCTATTAGGTTTGTCTATATATATATTTAAAATGAAGTATAAGATAAAATAGTAAGAAGTCAATATCAGTAAACATCAAAAATGCTATTACACATGTGGAAACTGCCATGATAAATTACAAGCTTCACTTGTGACATGAAGTTACGAGTTTAAATTACAAGCTTCAGTTGTGACATGAAGTTATGAATTTTGATCTATGAACTTGGTCAATAGCTATGAATGAGTTTTGATCTATGGACTTGGTCAATGGCTATAAAGTTCGATGAGATTAACCAAACCTCTTTTTTTTTTTTAAATTCCCCAAAATTTAAATCTCAAAATTAAAATTCTACAAACCTAGTAACATGAGATTGCAAAGGAAAGCAAAAACTCTCTTTCGAAATTTACGTGTGTGATACATCATTGTGGTCATTTCAATTTCTAAACGTGTACAACTACCGTTCTATTGTCTCAATCCGCCATTGTTTCAGAATATCATCTCATGTCAAAGGTGAAAGAAATAGAAAGGCGACAAAAGATTTATGTCGCCAAATAATCGAAAAAGAAACGTGTTATGAGAGAAGAGACCATAAACAATAATTTGACTAGACTGTGATGATACAAATAATTGTTTATGTTCCTTGAATCTACTTGAATATTAAATTCCATCTTCTTTAAAATGCACAGTAGATAATATGGAAAAATTTATTCCTTCTTTTTTATGAAATGCATTAATAATCGAGCATGGTAAAACAAAAAGGTCACATATCTTCTTTTGCAAGTAAATTTTTTTTGCTGGATAAACAATAGAATTTTCCATTTTGGTTTTAATGCAGAAACTTGAATACTTTTTAAATGAAGATTATCCATACCTAGATTGTGCAAGAAAGAATTCCACATTTCATCTTTTAACCTTTTATTTTTAAACCAACTTTCATGATTTATGGTTGCTTCCGCTATAAATTATTCAATCAACTTTAATTTGGTATCTCCAATATTTACCTCATTCCCATTAAAATATTGTGCAAATTCCCTGGTCACCTCTACACCATTCCTGTGAAAGAAGTCTCACCCTCAAACTGCATATTCGACAATCTATCATAGGGAGCAGTGGAAGAAAATGGATGGTGTAATGGAATTCAGTGAGTGATACTGCTTTAAATGGAAGTGAATGTTTCGATGATAGTGCTATGATGGGAATCTCCCTTTTGAATTCACAATTTCCCATGAATCCTTTGGATATGATCCTTTAATTGCGACACAGGCTTCAAAGTTTTGAATTTTTCAAATAGGATAGGGATATTTTTATGGTATGATGAAATGAAATGATACGAGATGAGTTTGTATGTTGTCATCTTTGAAATATATGAGAGCCTTTTTAGATCAATATAAATACTCCATATATTAACTCAAATATCTATACTTTATACTTTAATGAAACTGATTGATTATTCATAATGTTAATTTCTTGAATTACCTCACATATATGCTTTAATTTTACTTTGCTTGCGGGTCCAAAGTATTTTTCTGATGAATTAGCTACGAAATGTTAGCAATATTCAAAAATTTGTTTTCAATTCTTCATGGTACTTGTTGCTACTAAGGCTAATGATGTTGATGAATGCTAATAAATGCTAACGAAATCTCTTTAAAAGAGAAACAAATTCTTCAAACTAATTACTTTGAACTTAAAAATTTATTTGCAAAGAGAAAATGGAAAAAGAGAAAATCCAAGTTTCCAAAAGGCTTTGGTTTTCAACTAGGATTTTATGGATAGTTTGTGCTAGCAATGATGGTTTTCATAATTATTATTTATTTATTTATTTATTATTGTTATTATTATTTTTTAAGAAAAAAAATCAAATTTATTTTGGTAGTAAAGAAGAAAAATCTCATTTTCCTACCAATTTCAAATCAACATTTTCTCATAGACTTTGAACAAATTCTTCTCTTGTTAAGGGCTTGTGATAAAACTTTTCCCTTGAAAATATTTAAACTTAGAATCAAGGAGAAAGGTTCAATCACCTAGCTTGAACTTTTTGTCTTTGATAAAATTGCCAGGTCATCAAATCTTTTTTTGTTGGATTATGCTTGTCCTTTGAATGGCATCTTGTCTAATCTCATCCAATTCATTCAGTTATGTCAGTCATTGTTTTTGAGCTTCAGAAAGATCTAACCCCAATTTTGTTGTTGTCTTATAGGTCTCCACTTCCAATTCAATAGGAGGTAAAACTCGCATCCCATAGAAATAATAAAGAGTATGTCCAATGGTATTCCTCCATGTGATTTGACATGCCTAGAGTGCTTCTAGAAGTCTGGTTGTTGAGTCTCTTCTATGTAGATGCACAGTGTTGGCCAGTATGGCTTCAAGAACGTTGTTTGTGGATTTTACTTTTCTATTAGGTCGTGAATGATAAGAAGTGGATTTACAATGTATCATATTGTATTGCTCCATGATCTTCTACACTATTCATATTGTATTGCTCCATGATCTTCTACACTATCTTGGATGTAAATTGTGCACCCTAATATGCTACAATCTCTCTTGGAACACCAAAATAAGTGAAACTATATTCAAAAAGAAATATCACCTTTTTCATGTATTTCAAATTTTTCATGTAGTTGGGTCTATCAAAACATTGCAACATGGGTACTCCTTGGATGAAAAATTAAATTCTGCATCCAACGAATGCTTCTGCTCAAAATTTGATTAAAATCATAGGGAGTTAAGTTGAAAATACGATTTGAAAAGGTAGTTTTTTATTTTTTCCCTCTTAAACTTGATGAGGTAATCTAATATTATTTTATTATTTTCACTATTATTTTATAATTTTCCTAAGAGGTCTATTTTAGACCTAAAAAATTCTCTAATGTTTTTCCTTAACACAACTCCTAGATCCATATTTGAGGCATCAATAGAAATATGAAATGAAAAGGACCAATTTGGGCAACTTAAAATAGGCACCTCATAAATTTTTTTGTTTCAACAATTCAAAAGCTTTTTGACAATCATAATTCTAATGAAATTCACAATCTTTAGTGTGTTATGTGAAAAGTGGTGAAACAAGCTTTGTGAAGCTTTCTATAAACCTTCTATGATAACTTGTGGATCCAAGAAAACTTCAAACATCCTTTTGACATCTTGGTATTGAAATTTTGGAGATGACTTCACCCATTGATAAATACATTTTGATTCCATCACATGAAATATGATGACCCAAAACAATTCCTTCATTAAACCTCATAAAACATTTTTCATTACTTAATGAAAGATTAACATCTTTACATCTAACAAGGACTTTTTCCATATTTCCATAGTTTCTTCAAAATTATTCTCATAAACAATAAAATAATTTCTACACAATCATTGATCAAGTCATAAAAGATACCTAATACAACTCTTTGGAATGTAGCAAGTGCATTGCATAAACCAAAGGGAAGTACTCTATAAGCATACATACCCCATGGACATGTAAAAGTTACCTTATCTTGATCTTCATGTGCAAGTTGAATCTAGAAGTATCCATTGAAACTATCAAGAAAAGAGAAATATTTCTTCTCTGCTAGTGTATCTAATACTTGATCAATAAAAGGTAATGGGAAAAGATCGTTTAGAGTTTTTTTTTTTTTTTTTATTTTCTAGGGTGAAATCATGAAGATTGGTTATACTTTTGGGCCAAATGTGGCCATGAAATTTCAGTTTTTTCCTCTTTTATTGAATTCAAGCCCTCTCAGAGTAAAAAGACAAATTATGGAGAATTATGTTGTGTTCCTAATGATATTTTTGTAAAAATATTTACTCTCATATAATATGTCAATTTTCCATTAAATGAAATGCTTGTCCTTGCAAATTTTCACACATCTTAAGAGGTATGTGTGTGTTCACGTAGCATAATTTAGTTTTAAATGCGTAATTTTTAATATATAGATAAATATTATATAATAATATTAATATATATATATATATATATATATAATATAATATATATATATATAAAAGACAATGATTTGCCATGGAGAGAGCTAAGTTTCATATTAATTTTTTTTTAATGCAAAAATATATTTTTTATTATTTTTCAAAGTTGATGAAGTAATATTTCAATTGCATTTTTAGACAGATGTGTTCAGTTAAGGTTTTTTTCAACTATTTAAATAAATTGAAAAAATGAACTACCCTTTTGAAGAGGACTCGGAAAAAAGATAGTGTTATTGTTTGAAATTTTTTGTTGTGTATATTTTATCATATTGATTTTTTATTCATCTTATTTAAAACAATTCAAAAAAATTTCAAGCATTATGTTTAAAAGAAATTAGATGAAAAATATCATACAAATTAAAAAATTTCAAACTCATATACCATTGGATAGAGGATTCCTTCATGAATTCAATGTGATCAACTCCACCACCTAAGGAAAAATTTAACCCTAAGTCCACTAGGGTACAAAATGGTGTTGCACGAAATATTGCAGAAGGGGTGCTAAAATTATGGATTTTAGGACTAAAGAGGCTTGATCGAGCGCTTGAATTCGAAATTCAAATAGCTCAATCGAAGGTTTAGGAAATCCTCGATCGAGCCCTTATGGTGGTTAAATATAGGCTCAATCAAACAACTTTTTTTAATTCCATGCCTAGGTTGTATTGGTGGGAAATTTCAAAAACATGGCTCAATCGAGCTCTTGGCTAACCTTGGGTTACATTGTTTAAGCCCTCAAACAAATCCATTGAGTGCTTAAAAAACACTCTATCGAGCCATCATTTTTTCCACTCAAACACGCCCTCTCGCGTGAAAAAATGTAATCGAGCTCCATGCTTTCACCCTCTAGAAAATCTATGCATACTCTCCACTTTCCATTTTCTTCGACACAATAGCCAGGGATGAAACCCATTGGCTATTTGGAATTGTATAAATAAAATTCACACTGAGAAATTTCTGTAACTCTTCTTTAACAATCACCCTCAGAATAAGATTCCTCCTTCTTTGGGGTTGTCTTATAGGTTTGGCATTCTATTGTATATAAATATGACACATACATGGATTTTGCTTGATTCTGTGTATATTCCCATCAAACAAAGATGAATTTTTATGAAACATCTTAATCAATTTTTTCTTTTGAAATTCCTCCAAGTTATTGCTGATATTTGATGTTTTTCTTGGGTTAATTTCTACTAGAGAATTGCCAAAAATTTCCATTGAGTTTAATGATATTTTGGATTGTCGAGATGAAAAGTATTCACTACCACAATATTCTTGAAAAAATTGCTCTAAAATATGCACACAATAATTTTGTTCACAATATGAATAAAAATCATGGTTATTGATTAAATTCATTAATTGATCTTCCTCATCATTCCATGAGATAGTCAGAACTAGTTGAATGTCTTCATAATCTTCATCATGTTGTTCAATCCATTATTCATTTTGTATTTTAGTTGTTTATGTCGTTGGTGGATATAATGTGAACTTTTTAGTGCTATTGACATCATAAATAAACAACAATGGCTAACCATGACCTACCAAGAATCAGTGGATGACCTCCTAGATTATTTTTTGGAGTTAATATCATGAAATCAACAAGATACTCCCATTAATCTAGGGATACTAATACATCCTCTAATATACCCTATGGTTTGATAACAAATATATATGCTAATTGTGATGGAGTAGGAATATATTGAAGATTAGTTAATTTTAATCTATCCATAGTAGCCCTAGTCACGACATTTATAGTTGCACCTAAATCAATCAATTTGTTTGGAATTTCGATATTATTGATGTGGATCTTTACAATGGGACTTTCTATAATTTATTGATCTTTATTCATGTTGATATTTGCCATTTTTCCTATGGGTTGGAATTTTTGTATTCCATTTCTTTTTCTTTCAGGTTTTCTAATACACAACTCCATTATTGTTTTTGAAAAAATAGGAAATTCCTTTATTGCTTGAAGCAAATGGATTTTAATGCAAATATTTTTCAAATCATCTAACATATCATAATCTGCTAATGTTGTTTTCTTCTCTATACCTTTATCAACTTGTAATCTTTCTAGAAAAAGGTGGATTTTGCAAGAAACTGAGGGTTTCTCAGTTGGAGGAGTTGCAAGAGTTGGTCTTATTTCATTTTCATCTATTTGTGTAGGAATATATTCCTTTTGAGGAGTATTTTCATATTTAGGATTTTCCTCCTTTTCAGGATTTTTATCCTCTTTATATTCCTTAATGACAATAGGAGGTGTTTTCTTTCGTAAAACTCCACCATATATAGGTTGGGCATCATTTAAATCTAGAGGAGCTATCATATAAGCTTGAATTTTTTTTACTTCAGAACTGTAAATGGGTTGCTAAGGTGTATTATTATTGGGATTGGGGAGTGGTTTTCAAGGTAATTGGTTTGAGTTTTGAGGAAATGAGGTGGATGGTAATGGAAGGGTTGATTTGTAGTCAATTGAGGTTGGATTTGTGGTTGGACAAGATGTGAAGGCTTGGCTGGAGGATAATACTGAGGTTGATATTAAGGATATTGTTGAAACGATTAAGAGTATTAGGGATTTCTACTATAGGAACCTTTCCATCCTTGTGACCAAGATGATTTTTGAGGTTGAGGTGGCCAAGTTTTCCATGATAGGGGTGTGTTCCAATTACTTTGAGATTGTGAATTAGATTGAAATTGTGCATTGGGATCTTGTGCCATACCTATTTAACGGAGTTGTCAAGGTCTTCTAGGAGAAACATAACAAATTTGTTCTATTTGAATTGTCTCAAATTCTTCTTGATAAACATATTTTAATCCTTGTATTGAATGGAAATTCTTCACAACATGAGTCTTTGCATAAATAACACAAACTTTAATGCTATCAAGAGGACATTCTTGTAATGCACGTTTCTTTCTACATCTAGGACATAATATAAACAAAGAAACATTTCCATATTTTTTCTTGTTTTACATTCTTAGCATATCATTTTTCTCACTAAGATTACCAAGAATATTAGTTTTAAATTTATCAAGCAAATTACCTAGTTTTTCCCGACTTACCATTCCCAATGCAAATTTACTTACTCTTGACATAGCTGGATCTCTCATATTCTTGCCATAATTCGACTTTCCTCTTGAAATATCTTTGCTCAATTCACAAATCTCGTGAAAATATAGTTGAGACACATCTCCTTTACCCATTAGATTAATAAAATAAATACATTCATCCTTTATAGCTCTTAGTAAGAGAGTTTTTAATGTATACAGTCCAAAATCATGAAATTTAGCTCTTTTAAAATTATATGTAAATCTCTTTAATAAATCTTCAAGACTTTCATCTTCTTTTTGAATCATTTTAAAAAATTATTCTCTAAGGTCATGATGCATGCAATAATCCTTATATTTCTATAAGAATAATGTTTTCATGTCATCCCATGTCCTTATAGAATTAGTTCATAAACCCATAAACCATTTGAGAGCCCGGTCTTTCAATGTGGTTGGAAAGAATTTCTACTTTTGAGTATCAAGAAAATAATCATAATATCTACATAATACCTCAAATTCAAAGAGAAAGGTTTCAGGATCCTTAGTACTCATACCATGAAAGTTAGGAAGAATGGATGGATAAATATTCTTCATAATAGTAGTAGTATTATCATCTTGAATAGGAAATTCAAAAGGATCCTCCTCTTCATGATAACCTCCATCATTTCCTCTTCCTCCTCTTCCATCTCAACCACCACTACCACCTCCCTAAGGTATTCTATCTCTTCCTCTTCCTCCACCAATTAGTTGTCTTTATTCTCCATTATCAACCTCTCCTTCTCCTTTTCCATTGTTGGTTCTTCAAAGCTTATGTAAGGTTCCTCAACTAGATTATCTTCCTCTAGTTCCTCTATCAATGGTTCTTGAGGAAAAGTTTGTTCTTCCTTTTCTTCTCTTTCCTCACTAGGTACTTCTAACTCTTGTCCAACGAGTTTTTCACATGTTGAAGAAAGGAAGATAACTCCTTCGGCTATAGATGTAGGTTCTTCTACCACTTCTTATGTAGATGAAGTTGGTGATTCTCTAGGTAGAATTTCTGATCTTTGTACCTCAGGAAGTATTTTTTTACCTACAAAATATGGAATGTATGAGATGGAGGGTGATGTGGCTCTTACAACACCAGGTGGTTTAGTGGGGGTGGTTGGTGATGATGGAATTAAACTACGTCTTATAACAAATCTACCCATAGAATCTATTTCTCTATGCATGCATCCTAAATGATATGAATTTTGACTATACATCTAGGAATGAATGCAACTAATATGAGATGGAATTGTAATATATTTGGTTAGGAAAAACCCTGTAATCATGATGTGCATGTCCTTATCTTTTGTCTTACTGCTCCTCCTAAACATAAGACATCAAAAGGTTATTACCTATGTATCCTTCCGTGATAGTAGTGCCAAAAATGTTGGGTAATTCAATTGCCACTTAAGTTACTTAAATTAAATTATCAATCCAAGGTTCGTATTCTTTTGAAGAACACTTGCACTATATATAATAGGGAATTAAATTTCGATTTAAAACAAATATAATATATTTGAAATGAAATTCAAATGCTCTAAATCAAGTCTTACCTCTAAAATCAGTACACACAACACTCTCTCAAGCAAGGTGAAATAAAATCTAATGTATGAAAATTGTTAAGAAACCGATAGGGCTACACTTGAAGTGATTTCTCTTAGACTTGTAACTTCTTGTGATCTTTTAATTTTCTTGATTATTAGCTTCTTCTTCTCTTGTTATTGTGTTTTGTTATCATCAAACAACTACGAAAACATGAAGATCAATAATACACAAGGACACAAAATGTAGGCTACTAGCCAGGGCCAAAACCTCTCCTAGAGAGGAAAACCCACAAAAATATCTTATATTTTTATAGATTCTTCAAATGATGAATTCCAAGACCTTTACACCAAGACCAAGAACCTTATGAGACCAAGTCAAACTTTCTAGAGGATGTGCTGCGTCTTACCAAGTCAAACCAGGTCAAATCTCTTCCAATTGTAGAAATTCGACCCCCAATTTCAAATTTTTGGCCCTCACTATTGGTTTAAAATTTTTGGCCCCTGCAATAGCTACAACTTTCACAATTTTGGGAGAATTTAGTGCTGCTAAGGCTTCCTCCTTCCTTCGCTTGGGCTGCTTCTTATTTTAGGACTTGTAGGATACCAAATTGACTTATCTGTGACCAATTTCGACCATGCCTTCTATTGTAACTTGAAAAATTCAGCCTTGATGCTGCAGAAACCCTAGCCTTACTTCGTAGGTGAGACAAAGAGAGAGCGAAAAAACAAAAAAATTCGTCTTCCTTCTTTCTTCTAGTCCTTCACTTGCTTTCTTCTTCTTTTCCTTTGCTTGATTGATGAGTGAATGGGTGAGTAAGAAAATTAGGTCCAATAGTCTCTTATTTATAGCTCTTCCAGGAGTACGAACTACCCTAATTAGGCTGACTTCTCCTATGCGAGGCTGACTTGGTCTTGGAGGGGTATTTTGACACTTTTGACTAAAAAATAATTCTTTTCACATGTTACAAGATGCTCAATGGGGTCTTTTACATACGACAATGACTCTTTGACTTCTTGACTTTATGAAAAAACCTAGAAGCTTTCAAGGGGTACTTTGACCTAAAATAAATTGACGTGCATGACACCCATGCTAAATAATAATAATAATCTTATTTTCATTTTACAATATACAAGAATCAAGAGTACATATGAAGACCAAACCTAGTTACATATTTCAACATTAAAATCTAAACTAGAAAATATAGAGATTCTTAATCTATTGAATTAAAATGAAAGTGTTATTTTAATTGTTGTTCTAGATCTATTCTATTAAACATGAAATAAAATATATTCTATTTAACATAAATGTAAATTTATTCTATCGAATGTGAAAGCAAATATACTCTATGAAAATATGTTTAATTGAGAAAGCAGTAAAATTGCATTCTAGGAAAGCAATGAAACTCCTATTTATAGAAAATAAGAGTAGTTCTATTCTACTGAGAAAAAACAATGAACATTTATTCTAATGAGAAAGTAATAAACTCTAATCTAAAAGGACATTGAATTCTTATTATAAGAGCGATTGAAAAGACTAAAACTTGTTAAATGAGTGTGTACATCAATTAGAGTTCATTCACTTGTGAGTTAAACATCTAATGCAACCTTATGAAATTATAAATGCAACACTGAAAGAAAGGTAAATGTTTTTTTTTTTTTTAATGTTTTTACGGAAGAACTTTACTTGCAAAGGAGGAAAAAAATAAATAAGAAAAAGTGAAAGCATATTAACTAAATAAAAGTAGAGTATAGACTAAACGAAACATATTATAGGAAATTGAATGAATTCACAATGGAAAACTAGACTAAGATATATCATACTTATGTAGGGCGGCCTCCTTAGGTGAACGAGTAAATGTAAACTTTAGATCACACAATTATATCAACCACCAACCAAATGAAAATAATGGTTTTTCTATTCAAAATAATCCACATTACGGGTTTGAAACCCTACACCTACCTCGATACAACACTTAACGGGTTGAGATACCCTCCCATCTATCTATGCTAGCTGTAAGGAAGGAGTGGTGAGATATTATATGGGAGAACATAGCACGAAATCATAGCTTATCATAATCACAAATGATATTGAATTATTAAAGTGCATATAAAGTTTGAAAATAACAATAGTTTGGGAATTCAAATCAATTTCGAGACTATCTATTCGCTTCCACATGAAGAATTTTTATAGAGATTCAATATAACAACTTCAATATTCTACTAGCTAATAGCTATAAATTAAATTGACATCTCATTTATTCAAATTGAACAAGGTTCTTCCTTTTCACGATTCGCTGTCAGGAAAGTGAGTCATGAAAGGACACATTAACAACCTTATTCCATTACACATTCTTCATATCATAAAATCTCATAAATAATCTCGTTTGCTTCATATGAATCTCTGTCACTTGATATTCTATTTTCTACAGGTGTGCTAGTCATTATTTTGACCGAGAGTTTGACTTGAGTGGTATGTTCAAATCTATGAACTTCCACTTATAGCTAATCGGTGGATCACCATCTCAACATCATTTGACATATTTCTATATACTCTAGCTAATTTATAGCACATGAGATCTTATAGAACCTTTGAATCAACCGCAAAATATTAGTGGAGTTGCAGAATATGTAAGATTTGGTAGATTATGCCCAATCAAGTCAATTTCATAAAGTAAAACATATAGATTTTAGACGATAATGGACTTTTAGCTTATTACTATATTTATATAGCCCTAATGACTTTGAACTCATGGTAGAGGTGTAATGATATGAAAATAAGGGGCAAAATGAGTGAAAGGTAAGAGATAAACTGTAAAAAAAAAGGCAATTTTGGAGGCCCAATAGTGAGTAATTTATATCCTTCTTAGCATTTCGAGGTTGTTAAAGTGATTTTTTCATTGGAGCACTTTGTTTGATGTATCATCATGATCATAGCTTGATATTTGCTACATATTCCCTTAAGAATCCATCGCTTGTTCTTGCAATTGAGTCCTATTATGTTCCAAAATATTATCTTCATTGGGTATTTTATGGGGTAGAGGAGACTTCCTTTGCGATTAATGTAATGCATCTCAAATTGAATAGGATTTCCCCTAATTCCTAGAGGAGTTTCCTGTTGCTTCTTATACCTCTATTTTTCCTCTCTTGAGGTTTTTAGAGGATCTATAAAGGAATGGGTGTGGACACCTAGGTAAGGATTAAGAAAGTTTAAATTTGATGTTTTCGAATGAGTCTGAGATTTATATTTGAAGAGGTCCTTGCATAGTATTTGGAACTAATGTTCTAGTAACAGCTAAAGATCCTTTTCTTTGCATGATGCTACCAAAGCCTAGAGGTCTAGGGAATCCATATTCATATATTCTACTAAATCATGTTCTCGGTTGACTCTCAAGTCTATTATAGCTACATGTCTAATAAAACGTTCCAAGGATTTTTACTTGTTTGATATATCATTATAAGAGTTGGGGTTAAGGATTGGTAGAGTAGATGATTGGGGTCCACTATGAGTAGAGGACTGGTTTTGGGGAGGGATATTCATGGGTGGAGTGTCTTTTTAGGGGGAATCAAAGGAATCATGAGTTTTTGAAACCCCTATTGGAAAAAGAAGGGAAATGAGTGGACAAGTTGTGGCAATGAGTGGGAGGTTTCTCAAATCCATGAGAGTCTTTATCTAGGTAGGGTATTGGAGGCAAGATTACAACACTGAGGCAATAGTCCCTTAAGAGGTGACCATACTCATGGAACTTCCTACAACAAAAGGGAATGTGCTCATAGTCCAAGGTGTTTTCCAAATCATTTCATGGTAGGAGATGTCTAGAGGGGTTGGAAGTGGCTCATAAATGTTCATTTGGACACATATTCATGCATAGTATGTATATCTTCCATATTTTGTGGCTTATTATATTTTGAGGAACTCTCGTAACAAGTTACCTATTCATTTTAGGGTTTATGTTTCTTATAATTCCTTTGGAAGAGAGAAGAGATTGATCCATATAAGGGATTCCAAGAAATACTCATTTTCCAAGCCAAACCTCTCTATCCAAAAGCGAAACTAGAGCCTTTTAGAGTTGAAAAAGTATGGTTCTTTTTCAAATATTGTCGTCGTATCTTTCAAATTTGTGAATATGATCATAAAGAATCCTTTTTCTCCGAGTTTCAGATGAATCTTCCCCTTTGGTTTCCATTTTTCTAGATCAACCAGATAAATGCTCTTTCTAAAGGCCAAAACCCCATAAACATTCTTATTAAGGAATGATCTCGCATATAATAAATATATTCCATTTTTTTTTGGCTTGATTTAACCTCATATTTGAAATTTTCTTGATTTCAAATACAACCTCATATTTTAATTCTGTTATAACTCTAGTAAACATCATCTAGGCTTCTTCCTTTGAGTGGAGATTTCTTGTTCCTAAGCTCAAGCATGTGAATAGCTATTGCTCCCCTCAAATGTCTTGTCATGCTAGCCATTTTGCTAAAGCAAGTTCATGAGACACTTGGGGGTTTTCTTGTTAATAAAGAGGGGATTTGACACTCATGACTATATTGTGGTAAGAGAGAGCTCTGCTCCTCCCTATGACACATGTCAGCAAATGGTTGCACCAAAGTCCCTCGTGTGTGAGGTTTATGCATATGAAGAATCACCTTTGCGTAGCCTATTTAAAAATTCTTGAAATATCAGGTTTTATTACTTTTGTAATTCCATTTGTGATACCATTCTCAAGTTATAAGATGTATGCAATTGTTTATCCACTCCACAAATATACTGTTTAGCCGTTGATCCACTCCATAAATATTGATATTCAATTTATCAATATTTATTAATTTGACTGTGAGTTTTTAAGGTGTTAGCCATCTCAAATGCAATCAATAAATCAATGCTTTATGATTTACAAAGGATTATCAAGGTCATGAGGTATTTCATAATTGATTACCAGATTGGAATTTAGAGTATTTTTCAATTTAATTATATTTTAAAGTTTAAATATCATTTCAAATTTATTATGACTTTTCAATATAGTGAGAAAATTTATTATAATTCAGTTGTGAAATTAGTAGTGAGACAATTATCACTAATTCTTATTTTTTATAGAGGTTGATTTATAAATATTATTCAAAGAAAACCGCACCACTTGTAAAGTTTGACTCATAATTATTATTCAAGGAAAGTTACACCACTTGTAAGTATTCTTAGAAGTTGATTTATAAATATTATTCAAGGAAAACCACACCAGTTGTAAAAGGTTGATTCATAACTATTATTCGAGGAAAACTACACTTGTGACTACTCTTTGGTGGTAACGCTTATGGGCTTTGGGCCATTAACCCGTTCCTTATGTCTTATGTCTGATAAAGATAAGCCCTTAACCAAAGAAAAACAGTTTAAAAACATACTTCAATCCTTAACATTAATATATATATATATATATATATCATGAATGGTTTTAATTATATAAACAATAATTAAATTTTAATTAAAATAATTATAAGTAAGAAATAATATTATATACATATATGTAATTGATTTAAATATTAAATTATTTTAATTAATATAAATAATATTAAAATTTTAATTACCCGGATGCGGGTGTTATCAACACGTAAGCATGATTGGACAGCCCAGGACGGCAGCTGGCCTGTGCTCCAGCAGATCCAGGCGGCGCAGAGCATATGAGGGACGGGCATTCAAAGCCCTTAGTTATTGTGGACAACGAAGGATAGTAATGGCACTGAGCAGAGGCGTTAATGCACAGGGGGAATGTTGGTCTGGTTTGGAGGACTGTGCGCACCGCTTAAAGGACATGGAGCAGGTTATAATTTGCATTCAGGAGCGCCTCATATGGCTCAGTAGAGGGCACACCAGGGAAAAGCTCAGAGCTCGGAAGTCTTTCTGAGTCAGGTCCCTGCATCCTGATTCTGGTTTAAGTCGGGTAAGAGAATCACGTAAGTCTGTCTATGCTCCTTTTCAATTTCCTCTTTGGCTCTTCACAGTCAATTCCTCTTCAGCTCAGTTTATTTTATGGTTGGGTACCTGGCTTAGACGTCTTGGGCTGCCTGCATCCAATTGGCCTCCTCGCTCTTATAACCTGTGTTTGCTCAGCCTGCACCTTAATTTGACAATGCCGCGTCTTAGAGGCACCCCCCGACGAGGCAGTAACACTGGTTCCAGGGGTGGTTCCTGTAGCAGAGGCGGCTCTGTTCCGCACAATGTCGCTCCATTAACCTCTGTTCCGCCTCCCTCACCACCATCTGATAATTCTGGCCCGTCCATAGCCCCTGTTGCGCCCTCCTCTCCGGCTTCGAACAATTCAGGCATTTCTCTGAACAGCTCCTTCCACTCGGCGTGTTTTCAATTAAGGAGCCGGCTTAATAAGCCACTCATTTCAGCCTTAGTGACTGTGATCTTTGAGGAAGAAGAGGAGCAGATCAGCTCGGACAATCCTTCCACGGATCCTTCGAGTGCCCGGGTGCCCAACAACAGTCCAGGCAGCTAATCGGGGGCGGTCCTCAATGACCCAGAACAGAAGGAATTGGAGAACCAAACCCTGTCTGCTCAGGAGCCCGTTATTGACAGCGAGCCAACACGTTTTAGCAACATCCTCCATCTGGTTCTCCCACCAGGCAGAAGCGCAACGGATGTTGAGGATAATGTTATGGTGGAATGGGTCAATTTAACTCCAGACAAGGAATTTGGCTTGCCTCCACAGGATTAAGCTCGCCAAGCCTTCCAGCGTGCTTCAAAAAGTTCAGCATTTTTGTTCAGGTCGGCGTCCAGGTGTCTTTCTGTTGTGACTATGTCCAGGTGTCTGTTTGTTTAGTCTATATCCAGGTGTCTGTCTGATTATGTCTATGTCCAGGTGTCTGTATGTGTCCAGGTGTTTATATATGTTGTTCACAAGGAATATGTCCAGATGTTTTGCCAAGAAGTCTACAAGGAAAATGTCAGTAGCATTTTGCAAATTTTGTAACAATTTTAAGTCAGAGAAATCCTTTTTGTAAATGCCAGAAAGCTGAATGCTTGCAAGAATTTTTGCTAGAGGGCAGGTGGCTACCCCCTCAGAGATTAAACCCCTCTATGTAAATAATTTTTCTTTTATTTAATAAAATAGGTCTTTATCTAGAAAAAATATTTAAAATTTAATTAAAAATAATTAAATAAGAAATTGATTGATATTATAAATATTAATAGATTGATACCATTTTAAGGGTCACATTTAAATTTAATCATGGTCAGTGGATAAATGGTGAACTCTATGCGGCTGGCATTATACTCTTGACTTATTCTGTGCACTTTCAAATCCATGAGCATATTGTATTTTTTATTGTAGCTAATTATTATGCTACTTTTTAACTATCCTTTTCATAAATTCGTTTTGTGAAAATGACGAGCCTCAGAAAATTGAAAAACAGATTTTCGGTAGAAGCCGGATTTGATTTAAAAGACGCAATCCCCGTGATTTGAGCAGTCAGAAAGCTCGTTCGATAAGTCCACATTTATAAGATTCTTATGTCTCTTCTACCTTAAAAAATTATAAAACAAAGCGAAACATATAACCGATACGCAATACCTATGCCCATACCTATACCTCGGGCAATATTGTTCGAAATGAAAACTTACAGAGAATTTTATATTTTAAAGGTTACTTAACTTCCAAGTTTTTAAAGCAGAATTGCCGTAGAGAAATGAAGTATGTTGGCCTCTATTTAATCCCCATGAGCAGCTGATAGATGAATGTGATAAGCAGCTGAGAACTGAAAAGATGAATGGAAACGGTGGTACTGTGACTATTTTGCCTGTGGTTAGCAAACATTTCTGCTCCATTTCACAAACCCAATTCATTGTGAGGAAGAGGCCGTGCGTTGTTAATGGTGGCGGCTGTGTGGTCACTAATTGCGGAGGCAATGAAGTATTCAGAGTGGAGGGATGCGGTCCAATGTTTAAAAACGAAGCTGTTCTCAAAGACGATGAAGGGAATTCCATACTAGCCCTGAAACGCAAGGTTATATGACTGGAAAACACCAAGTGCATTTTTCAAAATTTATAATAATTGTGAAAGTAATAAGGATGTATGTATGTATTTTCCAGGTGGGTCTTCTGGAGGTGCTCTGCTTTCGAACTCAGTGGAAAGGGTTCGTGAAGGACGAGATAGATGAGCACCAGAAACCCATTTTTAAGGTCACCGCCGCTTCGGCCGTGAGTTGTTGCCAGAAGGACGACCCCATTAAGGTCTCCCTTACAAATTCAGAGAAGAATAAAAGGGGGTGGGACTACAAGGTTGTGGGTAGTTTCACTGAACGAGACTGTGGCATCTATGATCATTCCGGTGCAATTGCTGCAGAGGTGGGCCCATTATCTTTCTCTTGCTTTCTGCTTATTATTCAGATAAATGATCCAAATATTGAATGGTTTGCAGTTGTTTGTGAATACTGCATTTACGGATGTGAAGGACATATACAGCGTTGCAGTGGGAGCAGGAGTTGATCAAGCATTCGTTTTTGGAGTAATTGCTATTCTTGACAAACTTAGTGAAGAAGATCATGGCTACCGACAGTATTAACATATACTCCTGAACAAACTGTAAATAAGGAATACTCGGTTCTAAAGCTGTTGCCGTTTAACCTAACATTTGTAGCCATTTCTGAGTAGGTCGTGTTCTGATTTATACATTAATGTAATGCGCTCTGGAGTTATCTGTTATAAATGTTAGTTTGATGGGAATTGGGGTAAATAAATATCGTAAACATGCGAGTACGGTACTTGGAGTTGAAGTTTTGTAGATATTGATTGGTATAGGAAGGAAACAAATGTTTTGAGCAAAATATAATACAAATCTCTATTACTAAATTTACAACTAAATGTAAGACACTATCGTGATTAATTATTTTTACTTCTAAACAATGTACAACTTCCGTTTTATGGTATAAATCCATCGTTGTCTCGGAAAATCGATTCATTTCGAATGAAAAGAAATAAGCCTGCAGAGAACATTACTATAACAAATTAATCTAAAAGCAAACCTGTAAAGTGGAAACGTGTTATCCGAGAAGAGACCATAAAAACTCTCAGGTTTATATTTGCATAAAAAGCTTAGTCTGGAGCTAAATATGAAGTATCTATCTCTATTTTAAAATAAAATAAAAATATATATAGAAATATTATACATGATCCATATAGATCATATATTTATATATATGATATTAATTAAAAAC
>APFE030707091.1:24129-38607 GCA_000404065.3 Pinus taeda | reverse complement strand
TATAAATAAAATATTTGAATATTCATCTTAAATAAAATTAACTTAAATCTATCTTAATTTGTTATTTATCAAGTCCTTTCTCTAACTGCAAACTTATTTTATAATGGAAAATCCCTAAAGGTTTTTGATAAAATTGAATGGATCTAGAATAATTTCTTTTTTATATATGTATCTTTGTGTATATATCATGTATAAACTATGTGTGACCATGTGCGAAATTACACACATCTTTCATTTCGAACAACACACTAATAAACTAATAAAATGTTTTAACTATAAGTTTTTTTTTTTCAATTGCTTTATATGATATATACATAGTTGACAATTATTTTATGTATGGTAGTTGTTTTTATTTTATTTTTAATATATTTCAATAAATAAGTATGTTTATTTTTTATTTTCCTTGTAGCTGACATTAGAAAAAATAATTATGAATATAAAAATTCAATTACTTCATAATAAGGAGATGTGTGATTCATTCATTTCTTAACATGAAATTGTTTTTAATATATTTCAATATTTTTTGGTTTTTTTCTATATCTACAATGTTTTGAGCATGAAAGAAATTACACTTTATTCATATTAGAATGCAATCTCTTAGTGAAATAATTTGACATATTTAGAAATAAAAAATAGTTAAAAATAAAAAAAAATCAATTTCTTCATAATAAGGAGATGTGTAATTCATTCAATCTATAATATAAAATTGTTTTTAATATATTTCAATAAACATGTACATCTATTTTTTTGTTTCTATGCATTATTTATTTATTTATTTATTTTGGATTGTAGATTATGTGGTGTGGTTTCTGAGAGGAGATCGGATTTTCGACTATATATATATATATATATATATAATATAATATATATTAATATATATAAATATATTATATATATATATTTAATTTTAATTTTAATTTAGTGGAAATAATTTTATTTTCTATGTCAACTTTAAATTGAGCGGACGGAATTACACCTCCCTCATGTTGGTGTTATGATGTTGCCTTTTGGTACAATAATTTGACAAATATAAAAGAAAAATTAACTTAAGAATAAAAAATTCAGATCTCTCTTATAACAATGACATGTGTAAGTTATTTAATTCTTAATATGAAATTGTTATATATATATTATTTTTTTATTTAGTGAATAATTCTATTTTTGTCAACTTCAAGTTGAATGGAAAGAATTACAGCTCTTTCATTTTCAACTACTTCATAGCAATTCATTCAATTTTTAATATGAAATTGATATGTAGTATTTCTTAATTGTTATGTCAATGTATGTTAGCTCTAGTGGTTTTGTGAACTTTTTCCTAGATACTTGGGTTTAAATCTAGGAAGACGAAGACATGATAAAATATGCTAATGTTCATGAGAAGTAACATTATTTTATATGAGATTTAAAGAGATATAAAGTATTCAAAAAGTGAAAGTCTTACTTTCACTTTTGAATCCAAGAAAATTATATAATTTTTATACTTTAAAAAATATTTCTACTAATGACATAAATAAACTATTATTTGAATATGTGTGAACTATTTTTTTGTAAGCTTGGTAGATTCTTCCATTTTCATTAATATATAAGCAAGTTACAACCACATAAAACTGGTTAGGTGGCCTCAACTTGCCCAGTGTGAAACCAAGCTGTTAGCCACCTAACCGCATGATAAGCCATCCACATGATAAGCCATCCAGTAGAAAAAGGTGATAAGTCTTTCTACCCAAGCTGTATAAGTTTGTATATCATGTCCTTGCCCATACTCTATTTTCCTATGAACATATTAATAATAAAAAATGAGTGTATGCGGTAAATAAAAATTTTCAAGTTATGTAAGGTCAAGTAATATAGCCGCAAATTTAGAAATATATGAATAACAAAAAAGGAAAATATTCCAATGTGTGGATAATATGGTCGATAAATAAAATCATTCAATTTCCATGTCAAGTAAAATATTTCAATATCAACTATGTATATATCATATTTAACTAAAAAACAATTTACTTTTTTTGCTAATGCAAGAGTTGTGCCTTCTATTTCGAATAACCAAAAGGAAAAATTTACATATAATACAAACAACCAAAGGCTAAACCATTTAGCCTAAGGTTTTACTTCCTAACCCAAAGGTTGAAGTAACCAGAGACCCATACAATAGAGCAAAAGTAACCTAGATCTGAAAAGGAAAGGGCCCCCAGCTAAACAAAATTTTAGTTCCACGGAGAGAAAAAAGAAAAGCGTGAGTGGCCCGCCCGGACACCCTTCAAGACCCGGACCCATCAACATGCACGTTGTATCATGGCCATTGATAGTCCTCGCCAGATCAAAAACTAGAGGATTATATTGCATGAACAATAAGCTCAGAGAATAACCACTCGATGAGGGCGGTATTCTCTCTCCTGCCTTGGCCACGTGTAGAGTGGTGAGTGGAATCACACTCAACTTAAAGAAACTTCTCTCGGCTTTAAGGGCGCGCGATAAACCGTAAACCACTCCACGACCGGTATTGACACCACCAGTAGTAATGTGGAGGGTTTCATGTCGGCTGAGAAAGCTAAGATTCTGGTCCTCCACATCACCCCTACACCTCTTTCACTTGATCCCAAGGAACAAGGAAATCTTCTTACCACCCTTGATATTCATTGTCCGAGCATCCGAGAATCACTGTCTGCCAAGCAACTTCCACCTAAGACCCCTGTGATCGTGCTTTCCTGGGCTGAGAAAGGTGGCAGAGACTTGCATCCCCATTGAAAAATCACCTCTGAAACACCACTTCATATTGGACTCAGTTTCTGCGGCTGATGACCAACTCTATTTCGATATAGCGTTCAGTCCTCATTCGCCTGATTGAGATAATTCTCCCTCAAACTGCCCTGTGGCATTTGTTGCCATCTAAACTTGATACTACTTTTGGTGCAGAGAGCCCCTTTATTAGCTAGAATGTCTGCCAATTTATTGGCTGTTCTTCACACATGAGTGAAACTTGCAGTTCTCAAGTGCAGAAGGTGGAAATGAATCCTTTGAAAGACTTGGAGTAGCCTCCAGTGTCTTCAGAGCTTTTCCGTCACCGAACCACAACATATTCTCTTGATCGAATTGATGATTAGCTCAGAGTCAGCTTCAATTATGATGTTCTGAAGATTGTACTACTTTAGTTATAAACATTGTTCTAGTGCTATTAGCTCCGCCATATTATTTGTAGCTCTTCCTAGATTGCAATGATAAATCAAATGGATGCATCCGTTTTCATCCCTTAACGCCCCACCATAACTAGCAATACCCGAATTTCCTTTTGAGGTTCCATCTATGTTGAATTTCATAAAACACTGAGAGGGAGGATGCTAGAAGTCTTTCTCAGTGACTAGTTTCTTTACCTTCGTGTCCATGCCCTGAGGAATAAGCCCCTACATACCCAACTGAAGAAGTATTTGCATACCAGCTTCTGAAGGGGGATTTTTTTGGTAAGCTTGCATTAAAGTTCCCACTGTCTCCTTAATATAACTTAAGATTTGAGCCATGATGCTCTGGTAGGAAATTTTTTTATTTTTGAAGATTCTGTTGTTCCTTTCTTTCCAGACATTCCATAGTATGAAGCTTGGAGTTAAAGCCCAAGATTTTCTGATTATTTCATAATCAAATAAGTTTCCTCTCTAGTTATTAAGGGTATTGGTGATGCTCCCTCTGTCCCTATTTGTCTTTATGAAAATGAAGGCAAAATCATCCCACAAGTTGGAGATGAATATGCGGGTATTGAGTAGGTGCTCCATCGTTTCCTCTTGAGACTCACAAAGCTGGCATCTAGATGGTCCTAGAACACCCCTCTTCTGAATGTTCTCCCAAGTAAGAATTTTCTTATGATGTACCAACCACATGAAAAGTTTGGTTTTCATCCATCCTTGGTGCCTTCATAGGTTCTGCCAAACCCTATCCAGTTCATAAGAATCAAGCTCCAAGATTAAGCGCTTTGCCTCCTTAAGATTAAAGGTGCCTTCATTATTATTGCCCCATCTAAGTTGGTCATGATCGTTTGATACCACTATTTTCCTTTGGTCCAACATTGCTAGAAGTGCATTAGCTTTTGCTTTCAAGGGGTTGTCATCTCTGTATTCCATATTCTTCCAGGTACACCATTTTCCTTCACGACTTGTCTGATCCCAAAATTCCTTTACCCTAAGTAGCCCTTTGGTGTTAGTGTCATTCTTGAGATCCACAAAGTCCTCTCTTAGCAATATAGGTTCTTGTTGCCATTTATCCTCCCAAAACAATGCTAGATATCCCGCTCTGATTTCCCATAAACTATTTTTTGGAATTATGCTTCTATTCTCCCATGCTTTATTCCGGATGTAGGAGCCTTTTATGATGCCAGACATCCTTATGAGGTCATTGTTTTGCTAATTTCTAGCATATTTTTCTTTCCAAATACGAGCCCACTGAACAGCTGGATCTTTTACCCATCTCCACCATAATTTTGCCCCTAAAACGTTTTTTAGCACTTCCAGATCATCCAGTCCAAGACCTCCGTGGTTTTTAGGTCTGCAAATAGTATCTTAGGCTACCAAGGCCCATTTCTTTTTCTCCTCCCCCTTACCCCAAAGAAAGTCTCTTTGAATGATTCTAAATTGATGCAAGACTCCTTTTGGAGTTGGAAGGGTTGAAAGCATGAAGATGGGGATTGATTGAAGGACAACTTTTCTAAGCACCAGTCGGCCTACCAGGTTCAAAGATCTAATTGTCCATTTCCGAGTCTTATCCTATGTTAATCATTGGCTCCCAAATACTCTTGTGCAGAGGTTTGTCAGTTAGTGGAACTCCCAAGTATTTGGAAGGTATCACATCTCTTTGAAAGCCCAGTATTGTGGAGATATTCTGTTGAATAGCAATATTAGTATTAAAGAAGAAAATATTAGATTTGGAGAGGCTTACCTCTGAACCCGCTTCCATGGTAAAGTCACTCAAGATTTGTTTATAAGCTAGAGCCTCTTTTATCGTGGGGATGTCCTGAAGCATGGTGTCATATACAAATTGTTGATGGGTCAAAGCCTGTCCAGTCTCAGAGAGTCTAAGACCCTAGATAGTTCCCACTTCTTTAGCATGCTTAATAGATCGACCAAGTCCTTCCATCATGATGATGAAGAGAAAGGGGTAGAGAGGATCTCCCTACCTGAAGCCTCTTGAAGGTTTAAAAGTCTTAGATGGAGAACCATTAACCAGAATTAAAAACTAGATGAAGTCACCAGGGCCATAACCCACCTTACCCACTTGTGGTCAAATCCAAAGGCTAGAAGGACCTTCCTGATGTAGGTCCAATTCAACTTGTCATAAGCTTTGGCTAGGTCCAATTGCATAATCATTCCTGCCTTCCTATTACTTAACAATGAATGGACCACCTCATGCGCTTGGATGATGTTATTGAGAATTTATCTGCCCTCCACATAACCTGTTTGCTCCTCAGAAACCAGAGTCGTGTCATGCGGAAAGAGTTATGTTTGCGGACAAACCTAACCTCCCTAGGAGTCTAAGACTCTCTAGTGACAAACAAACCAAAAAAGAACAATCCTTCTCTAAACACACATTATTCTATGAGAGATCAAGTGTTTTCCGATCTTACCTTAGGTCCAACGCTTGTTGTAGTAGTCCAGCCTTGCTGATCCAGATGAGCTCCTCCTTCACTTTAAGACCTGCATACATTAACAAAGCAAACGATTACATAACACCTGAATATTCATCATAAAACAAAGCATATTCATCACATAGACCAAGGAGTACATGAAATAATTCATTAACAACAAATCATTGAGAAGAATGGACTTATTTGTATTAAGGAAACAAAAAAGGAACCATTACAACCTGAGCCTTGGTGCTGTGCAAGCTCCTCCCAGGGTCCAACACGAGATTTTCCTTTACTTTGATAAGCTCACCCACTTCCAAATGAAACAAGAAAGGATGGTAATCTCTCCTCACAAGCTTCTACAAGGAAGTCCTAATTCCAGCAGCATCTACCCTTTGGAATGTTCAGCTTTCAACCTCCCCTCTTTTGGCCCAATGCCTGTATTTATAGTGTTCTAGAGGAAGTTATTCAGGTCCAACATCAATGGGATACTCCCTCTTTTGGATGGGGTAGCTCCTCCCTTGATGGGGCTCCTCTATCATAGGGGTGCATGAACCATCTGGAGGCGCTCAATACACGTCAAGAACTCTTCTAGAAGGCTCTAGAAGTGACCACAAGTAACTTTTTAAAGATGAAAACTTGCGCCTTTTGACCTTTACAGGGGTACGCACCCTAGCTTTAGTATACAGAGCGTATTACTACGCAGGTCTAATGTATTTGGAGTGCGTACACGCAGCCAAGGTAGAGAGAACCTGCGTACCCAGAGATAAACATGTTTTCAAGTGACTTTCTCTCTCTTTGAAGTTTTGACATGAAGAGCAGAGGTATGGGGCTTGACAAAGAGGACAATGTGGCTATTGATGAGGCCACATAAACTGCAGATAGTCAAGGTGACAAAATTCAGTGTAACAACTAGATGAGCGGCCTGCTCACCAACAACCTCTGTTTGGCCATGGAGCGCAGTATGCAGCACAGATTTGGGGGCATGAAACTGCCAAAATACCCCTTTGGTCTGAGCTTTAGGTCAAATGTGCTGAAGAAGACCAGATTGGCAAACAGCTTGCAAGTAAAAACCATAGATCCATCACTAACCAAATGGTTTTGTTACCTAATAAACAAATCAATCTACACCAAACTTAGATCTAGATGCCTGATAACAAAAAGGCTCCTCATAAATCTGGATCACAGTCTCAGATCATAGATTGGAGCAGGCAACAGAGAGATGGGATGACTATGACAGATCAACAAAACATCAAAACAACACTTGCATCGGATATGCTCGGAGGAAGAAAAAGTTCTCTCTTTATCAGATCCATGGAAGGGAACACAATATGCATCAGGATAGGGAAATGGGAGGCGACAAAAACACTCAAGCAAAGGATACAAGAAAGGACTAGAATCCCACCATGCAAACAACTCCTCCTCTACACAGGAAAAGTACTACAGGAGGAGCACAAGCTAATAGAATACGGTATAGGAAATGACTCAACAATTTGTCTTAGCACAATACTCCGCGGAGGCTATTCCGGCACAAGCTCAAAAGGACCTGCTTCCTTCAAAGATGCAGTAAAGGGGAAGATGGAACCACAAACGAAAATAGAACAACAATCTACAACACCAGGGGCCTATATTGTTGAGCAGACAACACAGAACCCTGCATTAACAATCGCCATACCAGAGGTAAATGAAATACATGCTAGTTATTTAACTAAAGCAATGATATGCAGGTTTAATGGTTTTTGGCCCAAACCGGAAGCCCTTCGTCAATGGATTTACTCCATATGGACAAAAAACTATGATATCCATCTCTGTTCAAAGGGATTCTTTATTGTCAAATTTGACACCATAAAGGACAAGGAATATGCATTGAATGAGGGACCATGGTTCTGGGGTAATGCAGGCCTTTTTGTGAAATCTTGGTTCCCGGATTTTGATCCAAATAGCATGGTGGTCTCCAAAATGCCAGTGTGGGTAAAATTATTTAACTTACCTATACCCTTTTGGCATTACAAAGTATTGGAAGGAATCGGCAACGCCTTGGGGACATTCTTAAAAGTGGACAATGAGCGTCTATCTAAGGATATCTACACTTTTTCCAGGACCTGTGTGGAGGTTGATCTCAGTCAAGGCTTACCACATCACATTCTCCTACTCCATAATAGAAAGCAATGGACACAGCCACTAGATTATGAAAACACTGCCTTTCGCTATCGCATATGTCGACAAACTGGTCATCTTCAGAGTGCATGCCCACAAAATAAAAAATATAGGAAAAGAAGACAGCGACCAAAGCCAAAAGGATGACAGTTTACAACCACATGGGCAGAGGATATAGAAGAGGAAAAGAATGCAGAAACCACTAGTATACCTCAAGAAGCTGAAGATGGACGAAAAAACCCAGAAATCAGTGAAGAAAGCATTCCACATCACTTACAGAATAATGAAAATCTGATTGAATATGCAACAGATCCAAATGCAAGCAACCCACAGCAACAATGTGAGAACCCAGGGCAGGAAATTGGAGGCAGCAAGCGAGCATACTCTACAACAAGCTCAGATTCTGAAAAAGAAATCGTGGCTGCCACAAACGAAGTACAAATGACTATTGTAACAACCATGGCCAACAATGAAGGCTGGCGGAAAGTGGAAACAAAGAAAGGTAGGAAAGCATAGATAGACAACTAAATATTTTTTAGACCCTGTTCTTAGCAGGACAAGTTTTGTTACAACATACGCTATTACAACATCTACAACATGTAATTTTACTCAATATTGAATAAAATTACGATTTTTCCAGTGGAAAAAAAGAAGGTAGAAGATAAATAAATTATTATAATGAGGTAATCATCCATAATCTAGAATATCAAAAGTATCTTGGTGTTTTACCGCTTCTAAAATAAGAACAAACTTTAGTGAGATGCATAGTGAAAGAGGCCATTGAACACTAAAATACCATGGGTTGAAAGAAGTTCTCATCTTTGTGAAACTTAGAAGGTGTTAAACATGAAACCTCTTCTCTAAGATTATTGTATACACATATCAAATCATAATTTTAAAACATTTATTACAATACCTACATTTGGTTTAATATCTATTTTTTTTTTTTAAAATTACATATTTTTAATTATTAAATATGCTCAATATGTGTATCTCCTTGTCTTATTAATCATTAAGTCTTGGCCAAATTATTAGGGAATAATTGAAAAGATTATTATACAAAAGAAACAATCATAGTAAAAATATTATTACTTTTAAATTTAATATGAAATTGTAATGGTATAACGAATTAGCAATGTAATACAAATAATATATTATGATGAGGTGATCAACCATAATCTAGAATATCAATAATCTAGAATATCAAAAGTATGTTGACTTTCCAACATCATTAAAATACTAACAAATTGTCATGAGTTACATAGTTGGAGAGACCATTGGGACATTAAAATGTCGTGGCTTGAAAAACACTTAAAAAACTATTAAATATTAGACTTTCAACCCATCATTATGACACTAAAAAACTATTAAATATTAAACTTTTTCTCTAAAATTAGTATATATAATCGCATCACATCATAATTTAAAAAAAATTATCTACGTTGTAATTGTAATTAATAAAAATTTATAAAAAAAAAATCTTATCATTAAACCCTCAATATATATATAAAAAAAACAACTTCTAGAAAGGAAAGATAATACAGTTATGAATTTTATAACCGTGAAAAATAAATCAAATACATTATATATATATATATATTATATATATAACCATGGATCATAATAAATTGCCATCTGTTTGCTTAATTTGGAAATAAATCATTACCAAGGATAAAAGGAATATATTGTAAGAGCAATAACGATGATAAAAGGAGTGAATGTCAAACTCTATGTACGATAAGTGGAAAACCATTGATAACCATGAAGAGTCAGTCCATCTCGTCAGGACGACATATGGTCCTCATTCATTCGTGATTGTTTATTTGCTCCTTGCCATCTGGTTAAAGGTATTCATTGCGGTTCCGAATTCTGCTTCCCTTTTGAGATCCACATAATATTATTCTCTTCAACCAGTATTACGTGTTCCAGTGGTAAAGTATATACCCGTGAGATTCATATTCGGACCAGGTTATGTCTCAGTATTTTTCACATTCGTTTTGACTTTTTCGAAATCTTATCTGAAATTTTAATTGTTTTGTTAGTGTTTACGCTAACTTAAAGTGGAATAAAACTTTTAATTGATTTTATCTATCCAGAGAAATAGCTTTTTCAATTTAGATCAGATTTTTTATTTATGTTATGATTTATGACTTAAAAAACTATTAAATATTGAACTTTCAACCCATCATTATGACACTAAAAAACTATTAAATATTAAACTTTCAACCCATCATTATAACACTAAAAAACTATTAAATATTAAAATGGAATAAAACTTCTATTAAATATTAAAGTGGAATAAAACTTCTAATTGATCTTATCTAATCGAAATCTTGTCTGAAATTTTAATTGTTTTGTTAGGGTTTACGCTAACTCAAAGTGGAATAAAACTTTTAATTGATCTTATCTATTAAGAGAAATAGCTTTTTCAATTTAGATCAGATTTTTATTTATGTTATGAAGATGAACTATAGTAGTTCGATTTAGAGAAATAGCTTTTTCAATTTAGATCAGATTTTTTATGTCATGAAGATGAACTATAGTAGTTGGATTTATCAATCCCAAAAAAATAGATCGAAAAAATTATTTTTTTAAACATTATTAATAGTAAGATAAATTTATTAGTTGTTTCAAATTTTATCCCAAAAAACGGAAGATAAGAGTTATTTTTGGAAAATTAAATGCACAATTTTAATAATAAAATCCTATTACTAAGCCCATCTTTCTTCCATCCAACACTAACCTGAACTAACTTTGACCTCTAACCTAAACTAAACTGTATGTATTCAATCTGGCTCCCAAAACTGGAAAAGAAAATAACCCATTCGTTCGTTCTCACATATTGCCCACCATTTTCTCTTTCCACTTGTGTGGACGCAATCCCAAACGACCAAAATGAAAATAATAATAACTGAACTACAACAGTCCAACCTGTTATGTAGGCAGTCAAATCGTCCAACGATAAAACGGGAAAGTAACGCCAATCCCCATTAAATTCCTCAGAGACACGGAAGGCAATGCTATTTGTCATTAAAATCAGCGGGACCCGGGCATAACTGATGACTCATGAGGTAGTCTTATCACAAGAGGAACCGCCACACATTTGAACTTTGGATCCTACAGAGTGTGTATACAGGAATTCACGTCTTTGAACTGCAGGTCTCCTAGTACGATTAGGGTTTGGTATATTTGCATACAGTGCAAACTAGCTGATATCCTACTGCGAGAACTATATATAAGTTGCCTTTCATTTGGTTTTGTTCATGGTTGTCACTGGTCTTCTGGAAGTTTCATGAGTGCTTTGTTGGGGATTTTTCTGGTAAAATCTCAAAAACAACAATAAAAATTCACACAGAGACAATGCTCTGATTTCCTTTTTCCACAGGAATTTTAACACAGCGGAAACTTAAAAAAAATTCCTGAGTACAGAGGACAGAGTTTGCATACACACACCAAGGATTTCTATTCATTAAAAGATTGCTATTACAGACTATGATCTTCCTCTCTCACAGAGGGATTCACCAATAATAATTCACCTCTGTGTAAGAATTACATATGGATAATTTTTCACGCTGCAGCGTGTATCCTTTTACATACACAGAACAACTCATACCCACTGCCGTGCCTCCCTTTCATTACATTCATTTTCCAAAAAAAATTACATACCTATATGACTACAGGAGAGGTTACTTACATCGCAATATTTCCGTAAAAAAAGACAGTAAAAATTAAATGGTCTTACTCGCTTTTACTGGTGCCCATATTCCCGCTGAGGCAAAATTAAAAACTTCACTTAAACTTACCAACCCACAGTAAATTGCATTCACTGTTTACTGAGAAAACTTACCGCAATGTAACTTTTATTTCACGTTGAATTTAGTTTCCAGGGCTTTACTTCAACCATTATACAATATGGTTTTAGAAATCCATCGGGTCGGGACTTCATCGCATGGCACACACATATGCAAAAGTGTGCACCCATGGTTTCCCCGATTGCGAACTACCGATCACAATCTCTGTCGATACCTCCGATATAACATATTTTAATATATGCATAAAAACAAAAAAAAACATAAAACGAGCCACTGCTGGAACTGAAATAACTTTAAACAAAATGTTGAATACCCATCGGGTCCGGGATATCGGGTCGCAACATATCTCATGGTAAAGGCTGCCCATTTGGTTTCCGCTGATAGAGAATCACCGATAGCAATATCGGCGATCGCACATCGCAAATAACAAACAAAACTTTATGAGTCTCCACTTCCATTTCGCCGATGCGATATCGGCTGTTCGCACATCGCTAAATCGCTGAACTGCCTGCCTGCGCTGATGGGATCTCCCGACGCGAATTTAAGTTTGATGTCGTCGCTTCTCCTGCACGGCAGTTGGAATTAGCATTCCAACACTCCCCTTTAATTTCAACTGCTCAGCATACAATCATACCCAAACACTTCCTCAAAAATTCAAAGCTTTTCTGATCCAATGGCTTTGTCAAAATGTCTGCTACCTGTTCCTGAGTCCTGCAATGTTCTAGGACAATTTCTCCATTGTTCACTAATTCTCTGATGTAGTGAAACCTTGTATCAATGTGTTTCGTTCTCTTATGAAACACTGAATTCTTTGACAATGCAATAGTTGAGCTATTGTTGCAAAAATCACTGTCGCTTTTGCCTGCTCTTGGCCTAAGCTCCTCAACATCCTTCTCATCCAAACTGCTTGACATGCTGCTGCTGTAGCTGCCACATATTCAGCCTCTGCTGTAGACAATGCTACAATGGGCTGCTTCTTAGAAGCCCATGAAATGGCTCCTGAACCCATATGAAAAACATAACCGGAAGTGCTCTTCCGATCATCAACTCCAGTCCAACCGCTATCAGTGTATCCAACTAAATCTGAATGTTCTGAGACATTATATAAGATGCCAAACCTTTTAGTACCTTTGACATACCTCAGAATTCTTTTTGCTGCCTGCCAATGTGCCTCCTTTGGCCTCTCCATGAATCTGAAAATTAAACTAACAGCATACATAATATCAGGCCTAGTTGCTGTTAAATACATAAGGCTGCCTACAATACTCTTGTACAAACTAGGATCAAAATCCTTGCTGCTGTCCTCTCTGCTGAGTTTTAATCCCATCACTGTGGGAGTGATCACTGCCTTACATTCTTCCATGTTAAATCTGCTCAATACTTGATTTACATATCTTGCCTGTGAGATAAAAATTCCTTTTTCATTTTGATCTACTTCTATGCCTAAGAAGTATCTCAAGAAACCCATGTCAGTCATTTCAAATTCCTCTTTCATGACTGATTTAAAATTCTTAATAAGCTGATCATCATTACCTGTGAAAATAACATCATCAACATACAAGACAACAATTAAAATTTTACCATCTTTTTCTTTGATGTAGATGGTGGGTTCTCCTTCACACTTGTCGAATTCATTATCCAATAGATATGAATCTATTCTGCTTTACCATGCTCTTGGCGCTTGCTTCAGCCCATAAAGAGCTTTATTCAATTTGCACACTTTGTGCTCTTCACCTTTCTTCTCATAGCCTAGAGGCTGTTCAACATAAACATCTTCCTTTAACACTCCATTTAGGAATGCTGAATTCACGTCCATTTGGTAGACTTTCCATTTGTTTTGTACTGCTATGGACAGCACTGCTCTCACGGTTTCCATTCTTGCAATCAGTGCAAAAGTCTCCTCATAATCTCTCCCATACTGTTGCTTGTACCCTTTGACAACCAGCCTTGCCTTGTGTCTTTCTATCTTGTCTTCAGCATTGCTCTTGGTCTTGTAAACCCATTTCACTCCAATGACCTCTTTACCTTTTGGTAGCTCAACCAAATCCCATGTTTTGTTTCTTTCTATGGCATTCATCTCCTCATCCATAGCTTCTATCCATTTTTTATCTTTGATTGCTTCCTCGAAATGAATAGGATCATCAACATGACAAAACAAGGAAAATAAGGAATTCATTCCTTCATCATAAATATCACTTAAGTTTCTGAACTTCTTACCTCTTTCATTTGGTGTGCAAGTGCTTGAAGATGCACTTGAATTTCCACTTTGTGGTGTGCTTGGAGAAGCACTCTCATTTATCCTCAATGGTGTTCTTTGCTGTCCTTGTGTTGGCACTGCTGTTTGGGGATGCATTTCAGCCACCTCCTCATCATCTTCATCATGAGACAAACAGTTTTTAACATTCACTGTTTTCTCTATGCTTCCATCCCAAGCTTCCTCTTCAATGAATTGAACATCTCTGCTGATAAAAAACTTCTTGGTGGATGGGATATACAACCTGTAGGCTTTGGATTCCTCACTGTATCCAATGAAAATACATTTCTCTCCTTTGCTGTCCAACTTCCTCCTTAGCTGATCTGGAATGTGTGCATAGGCCACACATCCAAAAACTCTCATGTGGGTGACTCCTTGCTTTCTCCCACTCCATGCTTCTTCTGGCACTCTATTCATCACTGCTTTTGTAGGACACCTGTTCAAAATATATGCTGCAAAATTTACAGCTTCAGCCCAATAATCATTTGGCAAATGCTTTGCCTTCAACATGCTCCTCGCCATATCCATGATGGTCCTATTCTTCCTTTCAGCGACTCCAATTTGTTGTGGGGTGTACCTAGTTGTGAATTGCTTATGAATTCCATTTTCTCTACAAAACCGTAGGAATTCCTTGGAGATATACTCACCTC
>APFE030707088.1:0-19977 GCA_000404065.3 Pinus taeda | reverse complement strand
AATACCATGCTGGTTCCACCCTTCCTGGTTATAATCTTCTCTGTCAGTAATAAATGAGATTATGGGTATATTTTTTAGATTGACATGTTCAACTTCTTTCGCCATCCCTGCTCTTAAGGAGTACTGAGCCTCCCTCTTTTTCTCATAAAAATGTGTAATAACAACAAATTTTTGTTCGCAGATGGAGGATAGGGGGTCTCATTACGAGCCAGCCTACCATGTTCATAAGGCTGTAACAAAGTGACATTCCCATTTTGGCCACCACACCAGGGTTATGATCCATTGGATAACCAAATTATCCTGGAACAGGAGGTCTCATCACGAGCCGGCCTGATCACTTTTGCTACATCCCAGTGAATGGTAATGTGGTTATCTAGTTACCACGCTAGCACACTGATCTCTTCTGTAGAACAGCACTGAAACTCTCTAGTTATAAATTGAGGATTTTGGCTCATATGGGTTAAAAAGCAACCCTGCCGAGGCTATGGACGCCTGCTGGCAGCAGAGGCTCTGCTTATGGTATTGAAGTTATATCATATCGTCAATTATTACTATAATACCCTTTTCTTATTTTTATTTTTATCAGAGAAGTTATTTCCTTAATTTTTATCCCTATTTTGAACCTTTATGCATGATAAATTGTTTTATGATCAATCACATCATTTTTCAGCTAGAATACAGTCAGCAAAGCATCTTTTTGTCATATTGTCGTTCTTTTTCTTTTTTCATAACTTATCATCAATCCGAAGTGTCCTATCTTTTATTCATAACTATCTTTATACACTCTGCTCTCATTATAACCATAACTCTCGTCGTCCTATCATTGATTTGTGTACTCTACTACTGTATTGTTCATTCCTTTGCCTTGCCATCAACAAAACACCTTTCATATGATTTATGGTCATGGAATCTATTTTCCAATTGGAGAGGCGAATGTATGCATTATAGGCTAGCATGCGATATGATTACTGCACTCTGCCATAACTTGTTGATTTGACAAAATATCAGTATTGCATGTAGACAAAAGTTTTTCTGATTGAAATTTTTGCATGCATCTTATCTGTTGTTGTTCAAAACTAACACTATGGATTCAAGAACATTGTATGCACAAGTGTGATTTTTTTACAGGAGAACAACAAGTATGCAGGGGAAATTCTATTCACAGCATGACCACACTATTGCAACTAACAGAAGCGGCTCGAGCAACTTGCGAACACGAACAATTCTTCAGACATTATGTGCTTACCTGGATTCCACCTTTTGTATCACTTTTAGCACCAACTTTGCCTACATCAACTTCAACAACTGCCAATACATATATGTCATTCCACATTTTTCTTTTGCAGGTAAAACTTGAGGTAAAATAGCATAATTTTTTTATTTATTACGAATTTAGGAGAATTTCATGAAAATCCATTTTGAGCATTATTTATTATCCTTCATTTCATAGTTTTTACCACTTCCCATTTTTCAGCAGCATATCATCTCTCAATTTGGGGGAGTGTTGCTTTCATTCATTTCTTTTTTATGACCATGTCATTCATATTCTTTATCATCCATTTATATTCTTATTCATTCTCAACACCTCCCTTATTCCATGTTGTTTTACACCAAGCATAGAATTCAACAGTTGGTAGCAACCGCCTCTATTTGTTTTCTAGCATTGCATGAGGGCATGCTAATTCTTCAGAGAGGGGGAGGAATTGCTACGCGTGATGGATGTTTTATATTTTCTTTCTCATTTAAGGCATACAATTTCAGCGTAGAAATTGATTTCCATAGTATTTTTAAAACTATGAACTCAATTCTTGTGATTTCCGGAAAACACAGAGGTATCATTAAAATACACAAACACAGATCATTTCAAGTTAAATTGATTCATAAAATTTTGGAAATCATGCACTCTCACCTACAACCATTTTTTTTATATCTCATGATCCATGCATCAAAACGATCTGATTTTTGGATCATAGAGGCATTCATATATTACAAATCTACTTGCAACATTTTAACAAAATCTGGTTTGTATTTTTTGGGAAAATGGTTAATGAAGGTTGTTTTTATTTATAACATATTTTGCTGCAACTTAATTGTTATGCCTTCATCAAGATTGCTAAAATTGAATATTCATTAATTGAGGAAGAATTCATTTGTTCTATCCATTTTATGAGCTAAGATGAACAAATTTTTTTGTTTGGTTAACACATAGGTTTTGTCTTTGAGTTGCATGAGGACATGCAACATATTCAGTTTTTGTTGCATGAGGACATGCAATATATTCGGTGTGGGGGTGTGTTGGGCCGTGAATACGACCACTTTTGTAACACTTATTTCATCATTTTTACTCTTCTCTATTATATAATTGTTTAATTTATCATTAAATCATTTTATAATTGATTTATGCTCTTATGGTGAATATTATTTATCTTCCTTTATTTCTAATAAATTGATGATTATGAATGATTTTATCAATGATAGTTTTAATAAGTTGGTTATAACATTATTCACCATTTTTAGCCTCCAAGGCAATTTCCAGATTGAAGATTTGATTTTTAAAAGCGCCAACTCAGAAATTCGTTGAAATAAGGAGTGATAGTTTTGCGGTTGAGATTCTGAGCCAATAAAGAAAAATATGGAAAATCTGGAACATGGGTTTTGTCCAGAACGGACCCAATTAACTTTCTTGATAAACAGTTTTCCCAAATTCGGCTTGTACTAAGAGAAATATAGGGTTCTTTGAGCATGATTTTCTCAGATTTGTTGTTGCGACCGTCCTCCAAATCTTAGCTGCAAAGCCAAATTCGTCTTGCTCTTGTTGAGAGATGGATGGAAATATATCTTCTTGTTGATCAATTGGTTGGAAACAATCCAATTTTGTAATAATTATCATATTGTAATTATCACAGTTGTAACCACTCTCTGCTCTCTTTGTATTTAAATCAAAACAGAGATCAGAGAGGAGGATGACTTTGGGGACGATTAATTTAGAGAGAGATGATGAATTTAGAGATGGAGAATTGAGGATTCAAACTTAGAGATTCAAGAATGATGATGGATTATTCATGATAGGATAGAATAGGAGGAAAAGGAGATTGCTGCATTACCATTGTAATTCTCAAGCTTTTGTTGTAGTAATGATTTCACAATTTGATGATTAATATATGATTTGGGAGTTGCTGCTCATTCTTCTCACCTGAAGTAGCCTAGCAGCGTCTGCTAGCGGCTAAGGGCCCAGCCACTGGTAGATTACGTTGCTGCTGTGTATTATATCTTTCCAATTTCCGTCGTGTGATTGCTTGATTTAATTCTTATTTCTTTGAATCGTATTGCCTAACAATTTCATGTTTTTACAGTGAGCTGTTATAATATTTTATGAAATTGTTTTATTGCACAAGCTGGGGCTTAATCATGTGGCTACTCTTTTCCATCATAACAGAGATTATTATCCTTCTCAACGTATATTGTTATGCTGCTCATTTCAAATATAAAGCTTCGCTGTTCTATTTCAATTATGGGTTCATTCCATTTGTTGTTATGTTTGATTGATATTCATTACAGATTGTTGTTCAATAGGATTGGTTATTCGATTCCTTTAATTCCAGTTTGTTGTCCATTTACTTTGTTGTTCATTTATGTTCATTAATTGTAAGAGTTTTCTTTTAAATATTTTTCCTAGTTTACTTTCAATATCAGCTTCAGTTCAATTTCGATTTCCTTTTAATTGCTTTAAAGCAGGACTGTCAACTGTAGAAAACATTGGTTATTGCTTCCTCATTCCCAGATTGATTGTCTTGTTCCAGTTTGATTTTAATTGCATCAATTTCTAGAGGAATGAGTTATTGCTACTGTATCCTCGATTGATGGGCGTTTGAGTGAATGATTTAGTTTAGAACATATCAGTTTCTTGTTGTTCCAATTAGATTTTGTTTCCAACTTTCATTTACTTTTGGATTTTAAGCACTATACTGCAAAACATTACTCTTGAGTAAATAGCCGCCTCAGACTGAGTACACCCTTGAAATAAAAATTCGTTCCTAGGTTGACAATTAATGTGAGGTAATTAGGAGTTACAAAGACACCTTTTTATCGCTCCATAGCATGCTTTAAAAAATAGCAGAAATTTGCTTTTCTTTATCAAAAAGGAGGTCCAGCAATCTAGATTTGGGAATAAGAAGACTAATCCAAACATCTCAATGATTACTATGAGCTTCCAAAGATTTTCCAAGGATTAAATAATGCTTGTGATCCTACAAAAGAACTTACATTAACCATTTAACACAATCCTACAACAAGAAATCATTAATACTAAATGCAGAAGTAGAAATAAATAAAAACTAGAGATGCATGTGAATAAGCAGTGAAAAGAAGGAAATAAAATGATATGAAAGGGCTTTGAGGCTCCTAGGATCGCCAAGCCCAAGGAAACTCAAAGACCTATGGAGGAAAACAAGATTTAGAAGATGAATATGACACCAATCTTCATTATTTTCATCAATACAATGACATCCCTGCAAGAAAATGCAATGGAGCTGCAAAAATACGAGTTCTCTCCACAAGAACACTAATGAAAATCTCCCCCTAGAGAAAAATTCGACTTGGTAGTTATAAAAAATGATTAGGAATCATTCCCCATGAATGGAGGAAGCTTTCCCCACCAAAATCCCTTGATTAGTGGATCTAGTCCCTAATATTAGGAATTTGCATTAAATGGCAAGGAACACATTCCTAGATTTTCTCAATCATTGGAGTTCCAAAATATGTGCTATGCAAATTCAACTTGGTACTTATAAAAAATGATTAGGAATAATTCCCCATGGATGGTGGAATCTTTCCCCACCAAAATCCCTTGATTAGTGGATCTGGTCCACAATACTAGGAATCTGCAATAAATGGCAAGGAACACATTCCTAGATTTTCTCAACCATTGGAGTTCCACAATCTGTGCCATAATTCCATAAAATCTTGTTGATTTATTATTTATTATTGATCCTCTTGTAGTAGGGAACAAGTCTCTAAATTATCTCCTCCTCCAAATCTTCATAATCTACCAAATATTCTCATAATATTCCACAAAAATAAATAATATTAAGCACAAATATCCAATTATTCATAAACCTTCCTAATGAATGTATTAAAGTTAAAATAAATTATCTAATACAGAAAGAGAGGTTTAATGTGTTGAAGGATAGTCATAGTACTTAAATTATTGTTTAATTTAGAGGTATGAGCCTTAATTTATGTCTAATTTAGAGGCCCATCACCCACCTGAAAAAGGTTGTGGCCAGTGGCACTGTGGAGAGCCCGGTTATAGTTGTGTTGGACATAGGGGAGGATCTCATCCCATGTGCATGGATTCTTTTAGTTGTACATGCATAGAATTTGTACGATCATCTTGTTGACAACCTCTGTCTAGTCATCAGTTTGGGGATGGAAATTTGTTGACTTAGTGAGCTTGGTGTCCAGCATCGACCAGAGACTGGAGCAAAATGTACTGAGGAACCTGCTATCCCAATCTAAGATGATAGATTATGGGATCTCAAAGTGTACCCACACTCATTCAAAGAAGAGTTTAACAGTAGCTTCTGCTATGATATTTTTTTTGCAGACTGCTATAATGGTCATCTTTTAGAATTTATCGACGACCAAAAAAACACAGTTGTTGCCATGCTTAGTAGAAAGAAGGCCCAACATGTAATCCATGGAGATGGATTCCAAAGTTCGACTAGGTGTATGCAGCGGAGTATAGAGGCCTTACTTCTTGATGGTCAGTTTGGATATGGCGCAGAAAATGCAGGATTTGATTTAATTCCCGACATCCTGTCAAATATTCGGCCAATAGAAATACTTCTGCAGTACTGCCACCATTTTCTCGACCTTGAAATTCCTAGTGGCCCGAATGTAGTGTGCTTCCGAAATCATCTTGGCTCACTCGCTTGAAGGAACACAAAGGTGTCCCGAGTGGCATAATAGGGCATCCTAAATGTGAAAATCAGGAACATGCTGATCGCCCAAGAGCGTCTGGTATGTGTGGTCGAATTATGGGTTGCTTTTGTAGAGAAGTGGTCAATCAGAAGTCTCATTTCTACAAGAGTTGAGCACAGTAGTTAACGCCATGATCGGTGGTTGGTTGAGGCGGTCTGCAACATTATTGGTGCTTCCCTTCTTATACTTGATATTCAAATGGAATTGTTGCAGGTATGTGGACCACATCTGATGGATATCATTATGTAACTTCCCTTGTGTCTGTATGAACTATAGGGGTCAGTGGTCTATGTGGATGACAGTTTCCTTCCCCAAAATGTAATTCTTCCATTGTCAGCAAGCCTGCACAATGGAATACATATTTTTTTCATAAGTGGGATACTTCTAGACTGTGTCTGAAAGTGTCTCACTGTGATATGCCAGAGGATGCCCCTGTTGAGTAAGTATTGCCCCAATAGCATAGTCAAAGGCATCTGTCTCGATCTCAGATCGTTGTTTCAAGTCTAGTAAAGTGAGCATTCGTGCAGAGCAGAGGCAATGTTTCAACTCTATGAATTCCTTCTGTTGAGATTCAGAACAAAATAATTTTTCTTTCGATCCTCCCTTGGTGACTTGACTCAAGGGCCAAGTGATATGAGAGAATCTCGATTCCCAACACAAACCTGTGGTAGAAACTAGAAAGACCCAGAAAGTTGCGGAGTTTTGTCAGAGTGGTTGGGGCTGGTCAATCCCGAATGACTTGGATATTGGTTGGATCCACATGCACCCCTCGTTCATCAATAGTGTATCCCAGATACTGAACCTGGGTCAAGTTAAAAGTGCATTTCTCCAAATTGGCACACATCTTGTGTTATCGTAGTGTTTCGAGAACTTGTCGGATGTGGTGGAGGTTCTCTTCCCAACTCTGGCTAAAGATCAGGATGTCATCCAATTATACCACTACAAATGAGTTTTTGAATGGCCACAATATGTCATCCATTAACCTCATGAAGATTGCAAGAGAATTTGTCAACCCAAAAGGCATAACCAACCATTCGAAAAGGCCCTCCTTGGCTTTGAAGGAATTCTTCCCACATCGGAGGGTTTGATTTGTACTTGTTGATATATGGACTTCAAGTCGATCTTGCTGAAATATTTTTCCCCCTTGAGGTGGTCCAGAAGGTCATCAATCCTGGGATCGGGTACCTATTCCAGACAGTGATCTTGTTTAGCACTCGATAGTCAATATAGAGTCTCCAAGTCCCATCCTTCTCTTGTACCAACATGATCAGGCTCCCATAGGGTGCTGAACTTGGTCGGATGTCACCTTTCTGCAATAGCTCTTGAATCTGCCTCTTGATTTTGTTGTTCTCCAAGATGGAGCACTGATAGATTGGTCCATTAGGCAACGGCGCACCTGGGGTCATACCAATGGAGTGCTTGACCTGACAATGCACAGGCACCCCTATGGGGGAGGTGAAGATTTCCTCGTACTCCTCCACGGCCTTGTCTAACTGTTGTTGTTGTGCGAAAGGGACATGTATGGAGATCGTGGCCACCATCTTCTTCTTTCCCTAAGGGCATCTCATCAGGAAAACAAATTTCTCGGTTTTTGAAATGAGCTTACTGTATTGTTTTGCAGTAACCAAAGACATCGCAGTAGGTAGTGCTACCTTCGATATCATGTACAACTTATTTCCCAAAGTAACAATAACAGCACGAGGCCTTGACTCATACACAGCATGTCGCTTCCACAAGTATGGTTGACCTAATAATACATCACAAAGGGCCCTGTATGGAGATCGTGGCCACCATTTTTTTTCTTTCCTTAAGGGTATCTCATCAAGAAAAAAAAATTCTCAGTTTTTGAAATGAGCTTACTGTATTGTTTTGCAGTAACCAAAGAAATGGTGGCAGGCAGTGCTACCTCCGGTATCCTATACAACTTATTTCCCAAAGTAACAATAACAGCACGAGGCCTTGACTCATACACAGCATGTCGCTTCCACAAGTATCGTTGGCCTAATAATAAATCACAAACATCAAGGGGAGCAATGTCACATAATACCTCATCTATGAAGGGCTTGATGTTGTGTGGAAGGCGGCACTGTTGGCTCACGCCAAGATCCCGTCCTTAATGAAGCCACCCGATGGTGTATGGTTGTAGCTGTGCTATGGTCGGAAAGCCCAGTCGCTTCACAGACTCTACTAAAATGAGGTTCATTTGGCTCTCGTTGTCCAAAATGAACTATAGTGGGGAACCCTTTACCCACATCTGGGAGTGGAAGAGGCACTCCTCTTCCTCTGGATCATCGGGCTCCTCCTTCTGGATCTTTGTGGCGGAAAAGGTAGCATTGGGCTCCGCATCGATAATCTTCTTCCCTTTGTCATTCCCCTTGTCAGGTTTTTACTAAGATTCAGAACATGCATCTAATTCCAAAGCCTTCTGCTCAGCCACCAGTGACTGTTTAGCTCGAGACTCACTTTTGTTGTTAGTGGAGCTCTTATGGAACTCACACCACTTTCCTATGTCCTTCAGCTTCGCAGTGTTGTTATTTACTTGCGGCTTTGGCAAGTTGTCCTGGGCCACCCCACCTTGGCTTTGTCCTTAGTTCTACAGTTTGGGGGCACCTTTCCCTTTCTTCAGATTTGGAGATCCAAAGTCTCGCTTCTTCTATTTAACTTTTGTTCAATCTTGACGGCATATCGGTATGTCGTGCCAAGCAAAGAGATGTCCAAGAACTCCATCTCATCCTAAATGTACCTGTGTAGGTAGTAGTGGTACTTAAGTACCAAATGTTTCTCAGAATCCTTAATACCAAACTTCGTGCGAAGGAATGAAAAACATTGGTAAACTTCGGCACATCTTGGTCCCTTCCCTGCCGCAGCATTGTCCACTTTATGTATTTATCCTCATAGCTCCCGACATGGTAGTGCTCCTCCTTGATGGCATCCTGGAACGAGTTCCAAGTGGGTGCAGCTGAAAACAGTGAGGTTGTAATTTCATCCTTCTTCTCACAGTAGGTTTCCCACCAGTCCTTGACCTGGGGGGAGGCTTTGAGAAGAGCAAAAGTAATATTTTCTCAAGTGGAAAAATCATGAACATAAAAATATCCTTCTAGAAGATTTAACCATTTATCTACGATGTCTACATCTATTTGGCCATCAAATATGGGAATGTCAAAATTTACTTGTACCTTAAAAGGAGTTGGGCCTCTAGAATGGTTGTTGGATGTGGATGGACCGTCGGTGGAAAACCGTTGAAGGATCTGGGAAAAGTTATCCATCATCGTGTTCCTTTGTTTCTCGAGGGCCTCCTCGAGAAATATTTTGCTAGGATCTCTTGCTCCCTCTTCTTTATTTTCTTCCCCCAAGGGCTGTCATCAGGGTTCATGAGGTTGATCTTACAAAGGTTCAACCAGATCAAGCCCTAACTCCTTATATCCTGACCTTATTGGGGACATGCAAATAAAATAGAGAAGGAGCATACCGCTCTGATACCACTGATCCGGATTTAAACAGGAGTGCAACAAATTACAGATTTAACCATAAATACAAAGATTCGGTAGAAATAACACTTCATTTCATTAATATCAAGTATTGAAATATGCTTACAAACAAAATGGAAATAAGACAAGCTAGGGCGATGGTAGTTTATCTTTAAGAAGAGATGTGGTGGCTACATGCCTCTGAACCATGTTACAATGAGGCTCACAGGGCTATTTATTATTAAGAAACAATGGAAAACCCTAAACATCCAAAAACCTAACCCTAGGACATGAAGCGCCAAACTATGGGCCTCGTTTGGGTAAATTGGTACATCAACTTCTTGGGGTCATAACTTTGGCATATGATCTATGTTTGATGCACACAATACCTCGTTAGAAAGATCTATCTGAGGACTACAACTTTTGAATGACCAACATTAATGAAGACTCCATGTTGGTCCCATTTTTTCCAAAAAGAAAACGTTGTCTAGGGCCTTAAAATGGCTTTGGAAGTTCAGGACCCAAAAAATTGCCGAAAATAGTAAATTGTGCTACAAATAAGGAAACTGAAAAACTGAAAGAAACAATGGTGGGGGTCCAAGTGGAATAGGCAGGTGGCCACCAATATCCACCTGGATCATAGATATTGTTGATGATCCCATAGATCCCATGGATACCTTAGGTCCTTCTTCGGCTTCGCAGTGTTGTTCTTTACTTGCGGCTTTGGCAAGTTGTCCTGGGCCACCCCACCTTGGCTTTGTCCTTAGCTCTACAGTTTGGGGGCACCTTTCCCTTGCTTCAGATTCACAGATCCAAAATCTCGCTTCTTCGATTTAACTTTTGTTCAATCTTGACAGCGTATTGGTATGTCGTGCCAAGCAAGGATATGTCCAAGAACTCCATCTCATCCTGAATGTACTTGTGTAGGTAGTAGTGGTACTTAAGTACCAAATGTTTCTCAGAATCCTTAATAGCAAACTTCGTGCAAAGGTATGAAAAACATTGGTAAACTTTGGCACATCTTGGTCCCTTCCCTGCCGTAGCGTTGTCCACTTTATGTATTTATTCTCATAGCTCCCGACAGGGTAGTACTCCTCCTTGATGGCATCTTGGAGCGAGTTCCAAGTGGGTGCAGCTGAAAAGATTGAGGTTGTAATTTCATCCTTCTTCTCACAGTAGATTTCCCACCAGTCCTTGACGTGGGGGGAGGCTTTGAGAAGAGCAAAAGTAATATTTTCTCAACTAGAAAAATTATGAACATAAAAATGTCCTTCTAGAAGATTTAACCATTTATCTATGATGTCTACATCTATTTGGCCATCAAATATGGGAATGTCAAAATTTACTTGTACCTTAAAAGGAGTGGAGCCTCTAGAGTGGTTGTTGGATGTGGATGCACCGTCGGTGGAAAACCGTTGAAGGATCTGGGCAAAGTTATCCATCATCGTGTTCCTTTGTTTCTCGAGGGCCTCCTCAAGAAATATTTTGCTAGGATCTTTTGCCCCCTCTTCTTTATTTTCTTCTCCCATGGGCTTTCGTTAGGGCTCATGAGGTTGATCTTGCAAAGGTTCAACCAGATCAAGCCCTAACTCCTTATATCCCGACCTTATTGGGGACATGCAAAGAAAAATAGAGAAGGAGCATATCGCTCTGATACCACTGATCCGGATTTAAACAGGAGTGCAACAAATTACAGATTTAACCATAAATACAAAGATTCAGTAGAAATAACACTTCATTTAATTAATATCAAGTATTGAAATATGCTTACAAACAAAATGGAAATAAGACAAGCTAGGACGATGGTAGTTTATCTCTAAGAAGAGATGTGGTGGCTGCATGTCTCTGAACCATGTTACAATGAGGCTCAAAGGCCTATTTATTATTAAGAAACAATGGAAAACCCTAAACATCCAAAAACCTAACCCTAGGACATGAAGCGCAAAACTATGGGCCTCATTTGGGTAAATTGGTACATCAAATTCTTGGGGTCATAACTTTGGCATATGATTTATGTTTGATGCACACAATACCTCGTTAGAAAGATCTATATGAGGACTACAACTTTTGAATGACCGACATCAGTGAATACTCCATGTTGGTCCCATTTTTTCCAAAAAAATGTCGTTTAGGGCCTTAAAATGGCTTCGGAAGTTCAAGACCCAAAAAACTGCCGAAAATAGTAAAGTGTGCTACACATAAGGAAACTGATAAACTGAAAGAAATAATGGTGGGGGTCCAAGTGGAATAGGTGGGTGGACACCAATATCCACCTGGATCATAGATATTGTTGATGATCCCATGGAGCCCATGGATACCTTAGGTCCTTCTTCGGCTTCGCAGAGTTGTTCTTTACTTGCGGCTTTGGCAAGTTGTCCTGGGCCACCCCACCTTGGCTTTGTGCTTAGTTCTACAGTTTGGGGGCACCTTTCCCTTGCTTCAGATTCGCAGATCCAAAGTCTCGCTTCTTCTATTTAACTTTTGTTCAATCTTGATGGCATATCGATATGTCGTGCCAAGCAAGGAGATGTCCAGGAACTCCATCTCATCCTTAATGTACCTGTGTAGGTTGTAGTGGTACTTAAGTACCAAATTTTTCTCAGAATCCTTAATACCAAACTTCGTGCGAAGGTATGAAAAACATTGGTAAACTTTGGCACATCTTGGTTCCTTCCCTGCCGCAACGTTGTCCACTTTATGTATTTATCCTCATAGCTCCCGACAGGGTAGTACTCCTCCTTGATGGCATCTTGGAACGAGTTCCAAGTGGGTGCAGCTGAAAACAGTGAGGTTGTAATTTCATCCTTCTTCTCACAGTAGGTTTCCCACCAATCCTTGACGTGGGGCGAGGCTTTGAGAAGAGCAAAAGTAATATTTTCTCAACTGGAAAAATCATGAACATAAAAATATCCTTCTAGAAGATTTAACCATTTATCTACAATGTCTACATCTATTTGGCCCTCAAATATGGGAATGTCAAAATTTACTTGTACCTTAAAAGGAGTGGAGCCTCTAGAGTGGTTGTTGGATGCGGATGCACCGTCAGTGGAAAATCGTTGAAGGATTTGGGAAAAGTTATCCATCATCGTGTTCCTTTGCTTCTCGAGGGCCTCCTCGAGAAATATTTTTCTAGGATCTCTTGCCCCCTCTTCTTTATTTTCCTCCCCCATGGGTTGTCGTCGAGGTTCATGAGGTTGATCTTGCAAAGGTTCAACCAGATCGAGCCCTAACTCCTTATATCCCGACCGTATTGGGGACATGTAAAGAAAAATAGAGAAGGAGCATACCGCTCTGATACCATTGATCCAGATTTAAACAGGAGCGCAACAAATTACAGATTTAACCATAAATACAAAGATTCAGAAGAAATAACGCTTCATTTCATTAATATCAAGTATTGAAATATGCTTACAAACAAAATGGAAATAAGACAAGCTAGGGTGATGGTAGTTTATCTCTAAGAAGAGATGTGGTGGCTACATGCCTCTGAACCATGTTACAATGAGGCTCAAAGGCCTATTTATTATTAAGAAACAATGGAAAACCCTAAACATCCAAAAACCTAACCCTAGGACATGAAGCGCCAAACTATGGGCCTCGTTTGGGTAAATTGGTACATCAACTTCTTGGGGTCATAACTTTGGCATATGATCTATGTTTGATGCACACAATACCTCGTTAGAAAGATCTATTCGAGGACTACAACTTTTGAATGACCAACATCAGTGAATACTCCATGTTGGTCCCATTTTTTCCAAAAAAAAAAAAACAAAAACAAAAACAAAAACAAAAACAAAAACAAAAACAAAAAAAAACAAAAACAAAAAAAAAACAAAAAAACAAAAAAACAAAAAAAACAAAAACAAAAACAAACATCGTTTAGGGCCTTAAAATGGCTTCGGAAGTTTAGGACCCAAAAAACTACCGAAAATAGTAAATTGTGCTACAAATTAGGAAACTGAAAAACTGAAAGAAACAATGGTGGGGGTCCCTATGGAATAGGCGGGTGGCCACCAATATCCACCTGGATCATAGATATTGTTGATGATCCCATGGAGCCCATGGATACCTTAGGTCCTCCTCCATGTGATCTCCTTCTAGGAAGAGACCACTTTGACTTCGTGATACTTTATAGGATGACGAGACACATGTTCTCATCTGAAGATCATTTAGAGAAATAAATAAGCCATGCATCCATGAGCACTATCATTCAAGCTGAATTTCCCACCTTTGAAGAATTTGTGAAGGAACAAGTTAGGAAGGATGCTATGGCCAAAGAATATGAATCAATTATGAAGAATTACGTATGGGATGTTGTACTGAGACCGAAGACAAAATCTGATGACTTTAAAGTGATTTTTCAAAATCAAATATAGATTTGATGGTAGCATTGAGAAATACAAGCCAAGGTTTGTGGCCCGAGGATTATCCCAAAAAGAGGGAGAAGATTATGAAGATATATTTGCACCTGTCACTCGATATACAACCATTCATTCAATAGTTTCCCTTTTTGAAAGTCAAGGATGGACCCTTCAACATATGGACGTAAATAAAACATTCCTCCATGGCATGTTACAAGAAGTGTATGTTGAGTAGCCACAGGGATTTGAAGTAGAGGATCGAAAGACACATGTTTATAGGTTGAAGAAGGCATTGTATGGTTTGAAGCAAGCCCCCAGAGCTTGGTACACCTGCATAGATAGTTATTTGGAAAATATGGGATTCACAAGAAGCAATGTTGATCCCAAGCTCTACTTTAAAGTAGTCCAAGGTATGTCATTGATTTTGGTTTTACATGTTGACGAGCTATTCTTGATCAGTAGTGAGCCCCTAATGATCGAGTGTAAGAAGGAGCTAGCCTTTGAATTCAAGATCAATAACCTTGGACTCATACACTACTTGTTAGGCCTTGAGGTGTGGCAAAGGCCTTGTGAGATTTTCCTTTCACAAGGAAAATATGTTGTGAAGTTGTTGGAGATATTTGGACTGACAAAATGAAAATCCTTGCCCGCTCCAATGGAGATGAATTTCAAGAATTTATGCGGAGAAGTTGCAGGACCCAATTTGGTGAATCCATCCAAGTATAGATAGTTGATTGGGGCTCTAATGTTCCTAGTGAACACCTATCCAGACATATGTTATGTAATGAATACGTTGATTCAATTCATGATTGACCCTATCTATGCACATTGGATCGTTTCCAAACACATTTTGAGATATTTGCATGGGATGACCACACTTGGTTTGAGATATTCCATCGGAAATGTTCGAATTCATGGATACATCGATGTTTACTAGGAAGGAAACGTTGTCAACAGGAAGAGTACATATGGATGTCATTTTAGCCTTGGATCTTCCATGATATCTTGGATGATCAGGAAACAAAATTTCATAGCATTGATTATCACCGAGGCAGAGTACATTCTCACTAGCATTTCTAGTTGCGAAGAAGTTTGGTTAGGGAATCTCTTTGGAGATCTATTTGAGCAGGTCCTAGACACTATAGTGATATATTGCGACAAAAAGAGTGGGATATGTATTGAAGAGTATCTTGTATTTCATGACAAGACTAAGCACATAGACATCTGATAACATTTCATTCGAGACATGGTGCAAATAGGAGTCGTTAGACTCTTTCATATATCAAAAGATGAGGAAAATGCAGATATTCTCACCATGGATTTACCAAAAGGGAAGTTCTTAGCCTAAAGAGAGCAGCTTGGACTGATAGATGTGACTCCTCCTGATAAGGGTCATCGTTGATCGAGGACATTAAGATAGCTCTTCCCCCCTGTTTAAGATCCCACGGTGTGGAATTGATATGGAGGGCTCATGGGGTTGTGGGATCTTTAGACAATAGGGTATCACCCATAGGGTTGGAGATGTTTCTCCCCTATCTTGGTCTTTGCAGAGTATACAACAGTTGTCATCATACCCACAAGTCAGGCTTGTTGGGATTGTCCCTCCCCATCTAACCAATGGTTTAAGGAGTCTTGGGGGTGTGTGATCCTTACCTTTTGGTATGTCAGGTATCTTTCCCAAGATTGGATTATGATTGAGGTGCTCTACCACATGACTCTTGAGGGTCATTGTTGGGAAGATCAGTAGGAAATAGTATGGGTTGAGATGTGCTCCCCTACATCAACTATTGCTCAATATGGGGTCAAATATGTTTAGCTCCCCATGAGATTCTGGGTTGGAAAGTGCTCCCTGATGTAGTTTCGGATTGAGATGTGATCTCCAAAGATGTAAATGGTGGTAGCTTTATCTCCCATATGATTATTCTTCTTTATATTCGAGAATGTTTCTGCAGATAGAGTGGACCAGAGATGGGACATGATATGACGACAACATACACATGACATGATGTAGTTGGAATTTCTCCCTAGCTGAGAGGGAGTGTTAATTTTGTAGCTAAGTGAAAATTTCCAACCATGGGACTAGATTCCTCTTTTCAAGAGGACCAATTTTTACAATTTAAGTGCTCAATTTGGAAAAGAGAAAGTGTATTTATGAAGAAAATCCCACATATGCACATTTGGACAGGTTGACCTATAGGAAAATGGTCACCCTTGGAAGCCGATAAATACAAGTGACATCAAGCTCATTTGGACATCACCAAGCATCTTCTTCTTCTCTTCTTCATTGATTGTTTCGCATAGTTCTACGAATGGGTCAACGAAGGAGGTTCACAGAAGGTCTGAGATTACAAGGTCTCAAGCTCGCATGTGTGTCTAGGATTTTGGGTTATAGTTGTTGGCTTGAAAAAGGAAATATTTAGTTGGAGTTGTTGGCTTGCATGCTCAAGGGAGTGACTGGAAGCTCTTAGTCGCTCGCATACCTCCTCCTCCCTGTGAATGGAAAGTAGGGCTAAAAATTGATAGTTGACCATAATTGACTGCATATAGGAAAAGTTGTATCTGATCTATATTGATGCTAGAAACATATTTCTAAACATTATTGGGATAATTTTGCTGCATGATATTGTGTTAGGCTCATTGTACTCTTTTTTTAATATTTTATGACAAGATAGAAGAAGAAGAATTTCAAATGGTTTTTCCCCTTGTGGGGTTTTTCCCTAGTCTTTGACCAAATCTAGTGTCTCTTGTTGATGTGTTGATTGTCTCCTTTTTCATTTCATTTATTGTTCTATCTTCAATTACTGTTAATGATTGGAAATATTAATTGGTATTGAAAATATTTATAATTGAAGTGTTCAATTGGGCTAAAGTAATTGATACAGCATAGAACAATACAAAAATTAACACTCTAGAGTTGGGAACTCTTGGCATGTGGTAGGAGAGGTGGATCCCTTTAGGAGTCCACTACAGGTCCACGGAAGAGTGTGGTTTCAGGAGAGCTTATGCCTACATGCCTAGAAATTCCCTATTTCGATACGGGAAATGTCTGAAGTCCATGAACTCATTGGATATGCCTTCACCTAGGCTTAGGAGGGGTAGCATCGTAGGGTACGTTAGCAAGCCACTTTCACCATCATTTCCAACGCCAATTTTCAGTGTCGATCTTCACAGAACCTCTCCAACTGAGTTGTGGTCGTTGTGAATATCACAAAGTGATAAAGGACGAGATGGTGTGAGCTCCCATGATGGCCATTAAAATCTGAATCAAATGGATCACAAAAGGTTGGGCAAGGTTTCCCTGGTCGGACCATGGCAGACTTCAAGTGTAAGCTCTGATGTAGCACAAGGAGGACTGAGCTCTAAATTTATAAGATAAACTCAAGAAACCTTATCCTTGCACCAATAAAAAACCTAGTCTTGGATATTTTCCATTGGTGCGGCCATTTTTTCCTCTAACACCATTGGACGAAAATATGGCGATGTGGCCCGAAGGTTTCCCCGGAGGTTTGTTTTTCACATCAATGGCATCAAATGGGGCGACAACAATCGAGATGAGCTGGTTGACATGCCAACCTGACAGTTATGCTACTAGTTAGGGGTGTACCCCCTTGACAGGTCATCCTGGGTAACATTGGTTGGGAACAGATCCCAAAGGCCATGTAGGGTCGGAACCTCTAGCTAGGAAGAATTACTTCACGTCATAAAGGAGTTGGTGGGATGATGTCAACCAAGATGAGCTGGCTGACATGCTAGCCTAGAGGTCCTACTATTGATTAGAGGTGGACCTCCTTTTCATCTCATCTTGCAGCATTGAACTGAGAGGGTTATGGGTATATGTGACCCCACCCGAGTTATTTGGAAGGAGCAGCAGACATAGGCACCAGCATAAAGCCCTGAGATGATGCGGGAAACATGACATGTGCCTGGCAGTCATGTCATTGGCCAGAAGGGTGTTCCACTGCCCATGTGGCCCGAAAGTTTAGCCCACAAGAATAAAAGGGAGGCGCACTAGGAAGTGTCGAGAACATAAGGGCAGGATGATGTGTTGTGCTCTGCAAACAACCCCCCATTTCATATCATTTTTATTCATAAAACATCAACCTATGAAATGGGTCCCTTTAAAGTAAAATTGATATCAATACTTTTATTGTTCAAAAAGTCCGATAATCAAATGAATGATTTTATTAAAACCCTTTTGAACAAACCCATTTAAAGAAATAAAGTGAATCTTGGTCATTGCGATAAAGCGATCGCAAGATCGCATATCGCAATGACATAAGAAATATATATAAGTGGCACAAAGCTTTCGCTGATGCGATATCGCAATCGGCGATCGGCAATACTCCATGCACATCTCAAAGCGCCCTATGCCATTAGCCCCGATGCGATGCGCAATCGGCGTTCGGCGATCGGCAGTTTATTTTCACTTAATTCTTGATGCGCTCAGAGCTTTTCACCGATGCGATATCGCATTCGGCGATCGACAGTATCCAATACACATCCATAAGGCGCACTAGTCATACACCTAATGCAATGCGATAAAGCGCAGTTTTCAATAAAAAGCCGTTAAGTGATGGGATAGCACAAGTCATTCATATTCAAAGCTTGATCGCTTACATTCACCTGCGCTCAACTGCCAAAACGTCCATCGCATGCTTAAGGGAATTATTCACCCGAATAACGATATAATGGGCATTTAAAGGATGACAGGTTTTATATGGCCAATTAATCAGATCATGTCTTAAAATCTTTCTATGGATTGTGTCCGCGCCCATTTTAAAGGCTAAATACCTTTTTATGCACCTATTCATATGTTATCATCACTTGCAAGTTTTCATTGTTATCTCTCTGTATTATGCGCAATTGCCTCTCTATGCAGAATTCATCCATAGACAGAAGTTTGAGCAAGATGGGAAAGAAATCCAAGAAGACTGCGGATGCTTCTGCCCCACCAGTTGCAGGACAAGCTGCTGTAAACAAGAAGAAGGGCCTAATATCTGATACTACATGCACGGGTCTCACCAGAGTTACTTGGCAAGGCACTTACAACATAATTGAAGCCGAGCAACCACAGAAGACGGTAACAGAAGCTAGTGTGGATTTACTACGGAAGTCTGATTGTACTCTCAAAGATTTAGCCGACTCTTTCCTTCACAGAATAGCATCCAGGGAGAAAATTCTCCCATACACAGACGTTGTGCGATGGGCGATTGAAGAAATCACAATCTTGGACAGAACTTTCAACACCAGAGATGGGAGGATTTTCGGATCATTCAAGGCAGATGACCTAAGGCAAATGTATCATTTTCCTGAGCCAGAGAAAATATATAACAAGGCCTTCCTGGAAAAGTTTGCAAGCGAAAATGAAATTGAATCTGAACCCATCAAGGATTGGAGACAAAATCCGAACAAGCACAAACATGAATCTTCCGGTAAGTACTCGGTTGATTCTTTGGCTTCTCCTTATTGTTATGCGGGGATAATGATGTGTAGGCTATGGGGATTGCGTGACTCTGCTAATTTTACCATAGAAATGGTTCCTCTTATGGAAGCAGCAGTAAATAGTATAATTATGGATTGGGCTACTATTCTCTCGGATAAACTAGCAGTGGCTGTTCGTGATTTTAGAAATAAGACTGTGGTCACTGAAAGGAAAATTCCCCCATTTTATTATAGTGCATATATCTTAGACACATTATGTTTCAATTCCGAATTTCCTATCCTCGGTTGGAGGTGGACTGCACAAGACCCCTCAGCCATTCATATATATCACCAAAAATTGTGGAAGTCTTCTTACAAACACCACCTGTATCAAATCTGCAATGGATTTATGGTGCCCATTTACTATTCCATCTTTGATAAACCCATTCGGAAGATTTCCTATCAAGCTTCCTTTGATTTACCAGCAGTGGCAAGTTGGTTTGGAGAAGAGAAATTTACCTATATCAGAGTTTTCGGCGGCCAAGCCAACCCACATGTTCTCCCTTTATATATTCCAGATAAGCTGCTAGCAAGAGAAATCGCGTGTCAGATTATGGCTGAAAGTACTACACAGACTCTCAAAAGAGAAAAGAAAAGAGGTTGGCCTTCTTTTCCCTTGAGGTGTGGTGTCTATACGCTGCATGATCTCAAACATGCAGAAAAGGAAGCCACAAAGATTCAATCTT
>APFE030707087.1:725-14195 GCA_000404065.3 Pinus taeda | reverse complement strand
TTCCTTTATCGTGCAACCTTGCTATTAGTGTGGGGCAGTCCTCCATCTCATGATAAAACTAGGTAGAATATAAACATGATGCTCTCATCGGATTTGTACAATCACAAGCATAATGCCCTATCCCTCCACAATTGTAATAGATCAGCTCTCTGTGACCTCTTCCTAGTCCCATCCCACCTCGCCCTTTTCCGCACCCTTGAAATCCAATGTGTGCCATCCCCGCACTTTGATCGAGGGCTCGCATTTCGGTCTGAACTATATAGGTAGGAGTCTGATCCATCATCAGTTCATAACTTCTATAGGTACGCTCATTGTAGCCTATTGACTTGTAGAAATTACAAAACAACTACTAGGAACTCTGCATATACTTCTGTAATAGATGGTAGTTATCTGTAGCATGCTTCCTTTCTATCTGACAAATCACACACCATAATGCAGGTGCCGCACTTGGTCCTACTTATGCCTTTGGTCTCAATGGCATTGGTCCTCCTACTGCTAGGTAGTTTGTGAATACTGGACAATGATCCTTGTCATGTCCCTGGCTCTTACACTTTATGCACCATACCTCCTCGCATGTTTCTAGGTGAGCTGTCCTGTCTTGTTTCAAACTCTGCATTTCAAGACAAAAGTTTTTCAACTGTGCATGGATCTGTTGGACTCTTAGGTTAGGATATTGTATCAGGGTCTCATGTAGTCTCATTGCGATTTCCAAGGCCTCGACTTGAGTGGATATCTTCTACTACGACAACACGTTCCTTAGATGCGGTGTTAGCGACGCTACAAACCATGCGTGGTGTTGCCCATTCATCAAGGTCATATTGGCTTCACAAATTATACACTTCAGTCTCTGATCCAGCTCCCAAGTGGTCTTGCCTGGAAGCATCGTGATGTAGGTTTGAACCTCGTATAGAAATTACTTGCATACGAATTCTAAAACACAGAAAATAAACAATGCGAGAGCATGACACATAAAACACATATACACAAAGATTTTCCCCTGGATCCCAAAACCGGGAATACCAACTTGATTTTTTCATTATATTCCTTCAATGTTACAATACATATTTATACATGCCGAAGCATCCAATACCATGGACCAAAAACCATCACGTCCAAAACCATGGACTGAAAACCATAGGTACGTACTCCCAACGTAATATAGTCATGGAAATAATATAACACAACCCAACATTCTCCCACTTGTTGTTTTCTTTCCACAGGGGGCCACAAGAGAGCTTAGTCATTTTTCTAGCCCTGAAATGCCCGTTGTTTCTCTACACCAAGAGAACTTCTTAGAGCTCATAGATTTTGTCAATTCATCTATAGTATTCTTCAAAGTGTTCCCCTTTACTAGCAAAAACTTTTTGTATTCTATCATATCCCTCACAAAGTGATACTGAACATCAATATGCTTTGTCTTTGAATGATAAGCAGGGTTCTTTGCCAAGAAAATTGCACTTTGGCTATCACAGTCTATGCCTATAGCTCCCTACACTAACCCCATACTTGAACATAATCTCTGCAACCAAACTGCTTCCTTGCTTGCATGAGTGGCTACCATGTATTCTGCCTCTATAGTTGATAGCGCCACTACAGATTGTTTCTTACTCATTCAACTAACTGCACCTCCAAATAGGTTAAACACATAACCACTTGTAGATCTTCTCTAATCCAAATCTCCAGCTCAGCCTACATCAACAAAGCCATGGATATCCAAAACTCTATCCAATCCTAGTCTTCCTTGGTAGCACAAAGCATAATCACTAGTGCCACGCAAATACCTGAAAACTCGTTTCACTGCTGCCCAATGCTCCTTCCCTAGTTTTGACAAAAACTTGCTCAATACTCCCACTACATGTGAAATGTCTGGTCTAGTACAGACCATCGTATACATCAGGCTACTGACTGCACTTGCATATGGAACATGAGACATATCCTCTTCCTCTTCTTGTGTCTTGGGACACTGTTCAGCAGATAATTTTACACCTAGAGGAATAGGAACCTTCACCAGTTTACTATCCTGCATATTAAACCTCTGCAGTATTGTCTCGACATACTTCCTCTGGTTTAACCAAAGCTTTCTCTTTGCCTAATATATTTTAATTTCCATGCCCAAAATATAGTTTTCATCACCAAGATCTTTCATGTTGAATTTGGAGGACAATTGGATCTTCAAATCTTGGATAATTTCTTTTTCATTTCTAATCAACAATATATCATCCACATACAAGACCAGATAAATCACACAGTCACCAATTAATTTAAAATACACATAGTGATCTTCTTTGCTTTTGGTGAAGCCAAGTCCCCATATAAATGTATCAAATTTTTAATACCACATCCTTGGTGACTGTTTTAACTGATACAAAGACCTCTTTAACTTGCATACCATTTCTTTCTTACCCTTCACTTCAAAGCCTTCAGGTTGCTTCATGTAGATCTCCTCTTCTAAATCCCTGTGAAGAAATGCTATATTAACATCCATCTGTTCTACCTCAAAATCAAAAGCAATAGCAATAGATAAAAGTAATCTAATAGAAGCTACCTTGGCAACAAGAGAAAAATATCACCAAAATCAATTCTCGGCACCTGGGAATAACCTTTTGCTACCAACTGAGCTTTGTATTTCTCCACCTTTCCTTCTACATTTGTCTTCTTCTTGAACACCCATTCGCTACCAATGGGTTTCCTTCCAGCCGGCAACTCCACCAGATCCCAAGCCTCATTTTTGTGCAAAGATGCCATTTCATCAACCATGGCCTCTTTCTAGAGTTTTCCATCATCTGAATCTACTGCTTCCTTCATAGTTTTGGGATCATCATCAGTAATAGAAAAAGGAAAATTTGAATAGAAAGCAGATGGACTATACCTTTCTGTCTGCCTTATTTCTCGAACTAAACTTCTTACACCCAGAGTTTGTGGCTCTTCATCTTCAGATTCCTCCTCTGCTGTAGAGTCTGATTCTTCCTCCTTTAGATCAAACTCTTTCTTCTCAGGTTCCTTTGGTTGGACTTCATGTTTAATAACATCTTTCACCTCTCTGAACACCAGATCTCGTCTATACACAACCTTCCTTATTGATGGGTCCCAAATCTTATAACCCTTTAAACCATCCTTATACCCAATAAAGATGCACTTTTCAGATTTACTATCCAACTTGGTTCGTTTCTCCTTTGGAACATGTACATATGCATCGCATCCAAATACCCTCATATGTGAAAGAGAGGGTTTCTTACCAGTCCATACCTCTTGTGGAGTCTTATCCTCCAACGCTAATGAAGGTGATTTGTTGACTAGGTAACATGCTATCTCCACTGCCTTTGCTCAGAATTCCTATCCTAACCCGGCATCACTGAGCATGCTTCTTGCCCTTTCCATCAACGTCTTGTTCATTCTTTTTGCAACTCCTTTTGCTGAGGTGTATATGGAGTAGTCTTCTACCATGCTATACCACACTTCTTACAGAATTCTTCAAATTCCTTACTACAAAACTCTCCACCGTTATCTATCCTCAGCACCTTTATCTTCTTCTCTATCTGGTTTTCCACTAGAGCCTTAAATTCTTTAAACCTGTCAAAGACTTTGGATTTCTTCTTAAGGAAATATATCCATGTATTCCTTGAGAAGTCATCTATAAATGATACATAGTACACAGACTTACCTAGTGATGGAACCTTCATAGTTCCAAACACATCACTGTGCAAAAGCTCTAATATCTGTTTCGCCCTATTACCACTAGAGGGGAAACTCACCCAATTTCGCTTCCCATATACACCATTTTCACATAAATCAAAATCCAGGGAGCTATTACTCATACCTTCTACCATACCTTTACCATGAAGTATTCGAAGGCCCTTCTCTCCAATATGTCCAAGCCTTTGATGCCACAACATGGTCTTCTCTCTAGAGACCACTAGATTTTCTACTCCACTTTCAGGAACCACAGAAGTGTTGCACCCATCAACAACAGTGCTACCTTGCAGCTTGAACAGAGTTCTAGTCTGAACTCCTTGCATCAATACCAGTGCTCCTCGAACCATCTTGCAGGTATCCTTCTCAAACACTGCTTTTACAACTGCATCATTAAGCTTGCTTACAGAAACCAGATTTCTGGCTAATGCATGAATATGCAGAACACCCAAAAGTGGTCTAACCCTTCCACCTTGAAACTTCAACTTTACTTTTCTGCGACCAACGATTCTAGCCTTCTTATCATCCCCTAAGAAAACATTACCACCATTGTATTTATCATATTCATAGAACCACTCTCTATGGGGAGTGAAGTGAAAGGATGCACCTGAGTCAATCAACCATGCCTCATGATCTACATGTGTACTTGAAGAAGCCAAGTACACATCCCCACCTTCATCTAAGGTGGTTTTCACCTCTGTAGAAGAATCATAATCAAATCCATTTCCTTTGTCAGGAGCTTTAGATTTACAGTCACTTTTGTAGTGCCCTTCCTTTCCGCATTTCCAACACACCACCTTTATAGGTTTTCTTGGAGATTTAGATCTCCCTCTAGATTTAAATTTCCCACTCAATGACTTATTTTTGTTTCTATTCTGGGACCATCCTCATACAGACAAGGCATCACCATTCTGAATCTCCATATTTTTCCATCTCATCTCCTCCATCAGCAAGGATGAGACTATTTCATCAAACTGCAAGGCAGTTGCATTACTACCTATTGCAATAACTAGACTATCCCATGAATCTGTTAGAGAACACAACAAAATAATGCACTTATCTTCATTTGAAAATTTAATATCAACAAATAATAACTGACTTACCATAGTATTAAATGCATTTAGATGCTGTGTCACCAAGTCTCCATCTTTCATTCTCAGGTTATACAACTTTTTCCGTAGGAACAATTTATTCACCAGAGACTTAGATTGGTACAAAGTCCCTAACTTGTCCCACAAATCCTTAAATGTAGCTTCCCCTAATACATTCAACAATACTAAAACTAAGACACACAATTGTATTGTGCTCTTTGTCTTTCGATCCAACTTCTTCCAATTTTCATTGGACACTCCCATTGGTTTAGTACTTGGATCTATCACGATCCACTGATCTTTATCCACCAACAGATCCTCCATCTTGAGTTTCCATAACTCAAAACTCTGACCATTAAATTTATCGATCTCTATCTTTCCACTGCTCGCCGTCTTCTTTCACCACTAGAATCGATCCCACAAATCTCCCACTGAACAAGGTCTACCACAGACCCGAGAAAAACCCCTCAGCAACAAAGGCGTTCCCTTGAAGCCAAAACATCTCTGATACCAAATATAGGTTTGAATCCCATACAGAAATTACTTGCATACAAATTCTAAAACACAGAAAATAAACAATGCGAGAGCATAACACATAAAACACATATACACACAGATTTTCGTCTGGATCCCAAAACTAGGACTACCAGCTTTATTTTTTCATTATATTCCTTTCAATGTTACAATACATATTTATACATGCCAAAGAATCCAATACCATGGACCAAAAACCATTGCATCAAAAGCCATGGACTGAAAACCATAGGTAGGTGCACCCAACCTGATATAGGGTCCAATTTTTTTTTTCCCAAGGAGCTGCTTTGGACCTCGTAGAGGGGGTCTGCCTGCCCCCCTCAAACCCCCTAGACAAGGGGGGCTGCTACCCCTCCTATGGCCCCCACTACACAATTCGTGCAACGAAGGGGTGGCTTCACCCCCCCTCTAACCCCCCAATTCACTACGTAAGTTAGTCGTGGAAAGAATATAACACAACCCAACACGCAATTTCCTTAAACCCGATAATCGACTATGTCTCTGATTTTAGCTTGCTAAATTCCCTGTTTAGCGCAACTTAGATATCCATGATCCCTACGTTTGGATTGTCATTGGAATGCTTAATGTACCACATTAGTGTGTGATCCTGCAAGGCATTGACCAACGTTTCTTTCCTTATATTGTCATCTGTGACTCCTTGTGCTTCCCATACAACCTTTACCACGAACCAAAATTGGTCTAGATCTTCGTTCCCTACTCCTTTGAACACTGACAACTTTATCGCACTCGCCATATTGAATTGTGGTGGTGGCGGAGGTGGTGTGGGTGAAGATGGTGAAACTGGTGGTGGTCTGTGTGGGGGTGGTGTGCGCGGAATTCGCTACCTTATTAAACTAATTGCACTTCTTGGTGAAATCTTCATGAACTCTTCCTCGCTTTCTCATGGAGGTGAAATCAAGGGGCTAGTTTCTATCTCTATGATACCTTCATTTCTGTAGATCCTCCCACTTCCCGTAGACCCAAACATCAATTTATTCGCATAACCCACTTTTCAAAAATTAGCATCTTAATCCAAGTGTTCAAAGATTTAACATACTTACCTTGCAGTCCTTTGAGGAAGTGTCATTTCGCCTCACTATAGCTGACTGAAGTATCTACTACAAAATTTTTGATAAATCCTCCTATGATTTGATTAAGCCAGTGATCCACAGTGCACGCTATCTTATCTTTCGATGCTTCTAGCCTATGCACCATCTTTGGAGTCCACACAATAGGTTTGTCGAGCCTACACCTTCCTTGACTGTCTGCTAGTTCCGTGATCCACTCATACAACTCGGAGGGGAAGGATTCAAAGAAAATTTTGTGGATTTCCGTATATAAGTAGCGATCTAACTAGTCTTCCTTCGATACTCATGGATTCTTGTTTTCTCGCGTTGCGAACTCGTGAATCTTTATGTGAAACCACTCTTCAATTTATTTCTTTGTTGGATTCTAGTGACACGACATCAGACATCTTTTATGTAGATCCTGGTCTCGGCAATGAAACCATTTTTTGGATTATTGGGGCCTGACCCAGGTTTAGAGTTGATTTAGCCACACAAATCCTGGTACTACTGACCCTTTCGGCAACAGTCTGCGGAGTGCAGACTGAGGTCTCACTCGAAGTAGTATGGGCGGGTGCTAGAACCAGGTTTTCGCACCCTGGAGATGTCTGATGAGTTGAAGTGGTCTGTAGTTTGACCATGTTCCCATACCTCGCAACCTGAGATAATACCTTTTCGTAGCCCCACTCAAGGGTTGAACGCTACGCTTCTGCATTATTACCTAAGACTTTACTGATATTCCAATTTTATTTGATTATATTAGCCTACTTGCATGCTTTATGTTATACTTAGCAATATAAATCATTCATACAGGTGCATGTAGTAAATAAAAAATATATTCACAAATTATACCAAACATGCATTAAACCAAGAACAAATACACATAATTATGATAAAACTTCTCTTTATTAATTTCTTCCTCAGTTATAGTCCCGAATCTGCACTACGCACTCAGCTATGGACTACTAGGCCTCTGCACACTCAGTTGTAGAGCCTTCTCCTATGCTATGACCCAAAGATACACTTTACAGTTAGTCACTTAGACTCTTGCTTCTCTCTACCATCTGTCCTTTACACTTAGAGCCTCACTCTATTTATACAATCCCATGGTCCATGGACCATGGGTAGGCCATCATTACATTACAAAACTAGGGAGGAAAACCCTGTGACTCTAACATACTTCCACAGTCACAATTTGCAGGGCTTTACAACACAATTCGGTAAAAAATTGGGCTTTCAGCCCCAAAAACATGCCTTGGGGAGATTCCATGCCAAAAAAGCCAAAAAAATCTCAACTAGCATCATCTTCCCACTAGTGATGTGGTGGAGCGCCTGGCTACCCAAGACCCATAACACAGTTGCGGCGACAACCCATTGAGATGGGGTCCCCAGGAGTAGAATTGAATTAACTTGGTCATTTTTGTAAAGAATTTTGTAAAATATGTAAAGTCTCCACAAAATGTGGATGAGGAGGGCGAATATAGATAGATTCAAAGGGGCTTTAGCCCCTTGCTTTTGGTCGGTTTTGAAGACTCATCCATGAGCCGAGGGCAATGGTATTGTATTAGGAAATCTATAAATAGTTGAGTCGTAGCAAGTCTTAGAAGTAAGTTTCAATAGAGAATGGGGTATGTTGAAGAGATTTTGTTGTCTTGGTCAAGATACTAAGGCAGGGAGGCTTTGATTCCTACACTTTGGTAGAGAAGGGAAGGCTCCTGTAGTTGAGTGTGTAGGAGGCCTAGGTAGAGTCCACAACTGAGTGTGGGGACCCCTATAGTTGTGTGTGCAGGGTAGGAGAGCCTGTAATCAATGAATTGAAGATCAATAAAGACAACCTTTTGAAGGATTATTGAGTATTTCCATTGAATTTGTTTATGTATATGTTGTTGATAAATGATATATTTTCTGAATTATTGAATGAATGTTGCATGAATTAACTAAATATGTCTTAATAATATGTGAACTGAATGATTATCTACTTCTGCAAAGTTAGAAGCTATTCCTCTTATGTTTTCTAATGAATCAAATAGATCTACGTGGACTCTATTCTAGGGTTGCTTGTTGATGCGTGAAAGTAGGTGAATCAACTATTTAAGGTCTGCAAGGACTGATCATGGACATTCGCGAAGGTTTGGAAGTAGGCTTAACTTAGTTGTAGTATCATGCCCTAGAATTCTATCGATATGCGCGAAGGCAGATATAAGGTGCTGGAAGACATCACACTAGTCTTTGGATGTAGAAGCTTGGTTCTTACATCCCTCAATACTCCTTCGGGTGAGACTACAAATTGCTACATGGGTTGCTTCTAAGAGGGCCAGTAGTCTAGGGTTTTTTTGGTTGGCATAACTACTCTGAACTTGGGTATGGACCCCCTAAGCCAACAAATGGTTCCATTTCTGGGACTGGGATTTGCTTAAAGACATGTGTGATGTCACATCATTGGAATCCAACTAAGAAAGAAATTGAAAAGTGGTTAGATCAGAGGATTCACAAGTTTGCGACTCAAGAAAATAGGAATCTGCACCTGTTGAAGGAGGATTGATTGAATATATATCTATATACAGAGGTACACGAAATCTTCTTCCGCACTTTCCCAATTGAAATGTATGAGTGGTTAGCTAAACTGATAGATAGTCAAGGAAGGTAGAAGCCTGATAGTCCTATAGTGTGGACTCCAATATTGGTGCAATGACTAGAGGTCTCTGAAAAAAGATCGCACGAGTTGTTGATCATTGGCTTGATCGAATTCTGGGAGGATTTGTTATGGAATTTTTAGTTGACACCTCAGTTAACTATAATGAAGTAGAGCAAATATTCTTCAAAGGACTGCAAGGTAAGTATTTAAGGTCATTGAATACTTGGATTAAAATGCTATTATGTGAAAAGCGGGTAATTCCATTACCTTAATTTTCAGAGCTACACGAGTGGAATATTCTTTAGAAATAGTGAATAATCAGGACTAGAGTATAGCCCATTTATTGGACCTCCTTCAAGTGATCACAAAGGGGTGGTGTAGACTACGCCATGAAGTGCTGTTCAGTTAATATCTCAGGGTATTCCTAAGACACGTCATCCATCAACTCCACCTCCAACTCCACCTCCACTTCCACCTCCACCGCATACACCTTCACCTACGCCTCCGCCTCCACCTCCACCATTCATCATGGAAAACACAATGAATATGCCACTCTTCAAGGGAATATGAAGTGAAGATCTAGAGAAATTCTGGTTTGTTGCAAACATTGTATGGACTGCACAACAAATCACCGATGATAATATAAAGAAGGTGCAGTTGGTTACCACCTTACAAGATCACACGATGACCTAGTACATTAAGTATTGCATTGATAATCCTCATGCATCATTCGTAGAGACTTAGACAACTTTGAACAAGGAATTTAGTAAGCCCAAATCTAAAGCATAATCTGTAATTAAATTTAAGGAGATCCTAATGAGAGTCGATGAGACACCTTGGAAATTTGATGAGAGGTTGAAGTACCAGATTAGACGGGCTAACATGCAAATCTCAGATAGCCAGCAATGCGACTAGTTTATCACCTCACTTTTACCACATTTAAGAATTTCTCTATCACAACAAAAGATAGAAATATAGGCAGAAGCCTTGGATATCATGATGAGGCTAAACGCATCACCTATTCAGGATACGAACCTAGGAGTACAACAAATTCACTCTCAACTAGCGAGTCTGCACCTAGAATTGTAGGAGCTTAAAGAAAGAAAGGGAGGCAAAGCTAGTAGTTCACATAGAGGTTTGGTGTTTGAAGTACAAGGGCCACGGGCATGATAAAAATCATTTTCGAGTATACGTGAATTATATTATGGGGGGGGAATTCCCCTGATGCTAGAAACCTCAGCAGGACTGAGCACAGGGGTTGAGCTATGGTGTGCCATTTGTGAAGTTACTGGAAAACATGTGACGGATAGCTAACATTTACTTAAGAAGTTTGTTAAGACACCCCAATGGTTGTTCTGTAATTTTTGTAAATTTGTGGGCCATGATGAGCACCACTATCAAAGCTATGAGATGATGATGGAAAGAACCCTTGCTTACCATATGCAAGTAGAAACACGGCCTCCGGATCAAGGTGTAGGGGGAGCATACAGAGGTTTTCAAGGCTAAGGACAAGAATGATGAGGAGGACCTAAGAGATGTCATGGTTAGATTATCTGCTACAACTATGGATAGCCGGGGCACTTCATGTGAGATTGCCTAAATCCTACACACCCTTTGTGTCAATATTGTAGATAGTTTGACCATGGCATAGAAGTATGTCCAGTGCTAATAGATAAAATGCAAGAGAATAAAACACAACATCAACAACCTATGTAGCATTTACAAATGATGAGGGATAAGCCCTGCGAGGAGGATCATAGCATTAATATTGTACTACAAAGCGGTATGATGAATAGCGCATATAAGGGAAAGAAACTTGAAGATGATGGATGGGTCTGCAAAGATCCAGAGAAAGAAGTTGTCTTTGACCTTAATTGCACTAAGGAAACATTCATGGAAGCTAAGAAGAGCTTCGTTTAGGCCTCCACCTCACGAAGCCTAGACAAGACATAAGAGACCAATGTGACATAAGAGGTTGATCCTTCTATACTCACTACATTTTTGGAGACTTGTATAAAGTTATTGCACGACAGGAAGGCCTGGAAGGATTGTAGGACTTGATAGACAAATGTGCCAATAAGGAAAATACACCTTTGAAGTAGTGCACGGTTACAAAAATCGGTAAGCATAAGGTGTGAACAGGACGTGAGATGTGGCTAACAGTGCAGATAGGTGATTATGAAATGGACCAGGTCATTTTGGATTTGGGGTTTGATGAGAATGTTCTACCAAAAAAAAAGATGGGAAATGATGGGGAGACCTATGCTGTAGTGGTCTTTGATTTAGCTCAGGATGGAAAACCAATAGAAAATCATCCCTATGGGACGATTATATGGAGTAAGGTTTGATATTGAAGGTGCGAGTGTAGTAGTAGACTTTGAAGTTATAAAAATTGTTGATGACAATAATCCCTACCCGACACTCACAGGAATCAACTAGGCTATTGATATGAATGGGGTCATTAATTTGAGAAAGAGGAGAAAGTCATTTGAAAGAAAATTGCTTAGGGTTATAGTGCCACTATATCCTATAGAAGGGGTGCGCTATACTGATCTAGTCCACGATTATGTAGAAAGTGACAAAGATCTGGATCAAATCTACAAGATAACAGTGTGAGGTTAGGATTGGATCAATCCCACGGTAGATGGAAGGATTGCATGGGACTGAGAGAGTTTGTGCACTTTTGATTCATATGAGGAATTAGAGCATTGGCAAAATCGCTTACATGAAGTTTTTACTTTGCGATGCGACATGATGATGAAGTCACTACATTGTGTTTCGCTGAAGGTAATAAAGTTACCTTATTATGATGGTTTGACTGACGTAGATATGTTTTTAGATGAATTTGAGTGTGAAGTACCTAAGAACCACCACTTTCAATCATTGGAGTTGGCACTGTGTGCTATGCCTACACGATGGTGGGGTACGCATAAGGAAAGTTTTGCTGGATGGGGAGATTACAAGATACTGATGAAGTTACGATTTGGGCATGCTAATACCATAATGACTGAGAAGTATAATGAGAGGGATGATCCACATGATCACTTGGAAAAATGGACTAAGGCATGGGGGACAGAACCACATCCAGAATTGGTACATATATTTTTTCATACCTTGGATACAATCCCCATGAACTGGTACCTTGAAGCAGAGCTCCGCCACAGCACTACGGAATGGGATGTATTGAAGGAAGGTTTCTTATTGACTTTCAGCTTCCAAGATGGATTTGCAAGCATCGATGAAGCACTTCAAGAAATTAAAGAGGTTATCTTCATGACACCAAAGGAACTAATGGAGTGGACCCAACCAGATTGGAGCACCCAACTGCACCACACATTGGAATGCTATAATGTGACCGCTGAAGAAGAGGAAGAAGACCTGAGGAATATCAACATTCTGGAGACAGAAGGGAATCGTGAAGTAGAAGGGAAAAAATTAGAGAACCCATACATCTCCGCACCTTTGAAAACAAAGCAATTAAACATTGGCATTGAAGAAGAACCGAAGTTCGTGAAGATTGAAGACTATTGGGATGACACTACAATATGAAAAGTTGATGAATTACTTCACGAATACTAGGATCTCTTCACCACTAGGTTTTTGAATTTAAAGGGAATACTTGGTGATTTGGGCATTGGGACATGAAACCTATTAAACAGAGGCCTTATTGCCTTAATCCTAAGTATAAGGAAAATGTTTACCAAGAGAGGAATAAAATATTAGAGGCAGACATTATATAACCTATTTAAGAGTCTAATTGGGTGAGCCATTGGTGGTCCAAGAGAAGAAACAAAAGGGAGAAATAAGGATTTTTTTAGATCCCTAAAAGCTTAATGATGCAGGTGTTCATGATCCATTTCCAATGCCATTTATGGGTGAAGTTTTAGTCAATGTAGAGGGCAGAAGGTCTATTCCTTTACTGACAAGTTTTCTAGGTATCATCAAATTAAGATTGCCCCATAAGATAGAAGCAAAACCACCTTCGCAATAGAGTGGGGGTGTTTTCAGTACACTATTATTCCATTTGAATTGAATAACATGCCTACAATATTTTCCCGTGTAGTCATAGCAACATTCAAAGAATTCATTCATAAGTTTCTGGAAGTTTACTTTGATGACTAGACAGTGTTTGGCTTGGTGAATCACCATGTAGCAAGTCTACGCCTTATGTTGGATACATGTTGAAGATACTAGATAGCACTAAATTTGAAAAAATGTACATTCTGTGTTCCTTTTGGGATCTTTCTGGATCATGTTTTTGTGCAAGCAAGGGTTGATGGTGGACCCTGCAAAGATTGTAGTGATTGTAAACTTGGAGGCCCCTAGGAACGTCAAGTAGCTACATGATCCAGGTGGATATTGGTGGCCACCTACCAAGTCCACCTGGACCCCCACCATTGTCTTTCTCAGCATTTTCAGTTTCCTTAATTGTAGCACAACTTACTATTTTTAGTAG
>APFE030707085.1:21461-39545 GCA_000404065.3 Pinus taeda | reverse complement strand
TTATATACCTTAAATAAAGTGTAAATTATGGGAAACATGGTCCAAAAACCCACTTTTAGTCTCCTGCACAGTTTCCTAAGTCAGTTTCTGTGCATACACAATTATTGGCATTGATCCCTGCGGAGATGTGCTCTTTGTCTGCCACTAAAAAGTGCACACATTTCTCAATAAAAAGTGAGATACAGAAGCATTGTTAGGCGAATCATTCCCAACATAAAGCCTCGAACTCATGTTTATTTGAGCCTAACCTCATTTTTGATAGAGAGCTAATCCCCATTCTTCAAGGAGCCCTGTTAAGATATGGTATGCTCTATGCTTATAAAAGTTTACTTCTTTTTCTTATTATATTCCACAGATTAGCAATCACATGTACATAAAGTAAAGTGCAGATAGAACATTAAACGATCGACAGAAAACAAGCCAAGACAAGAGACACAAGATGTGGCGGCGAGCCAGGGACAAACCCCATAATGTGTGGGGAAACCCTTTGATCAAATCTTCTTTATCTTCAATAATTTAGTAGAGAGAAATAGTACAATAAATCTGATTTATATTAGTAGTAACAAACCCTAGATCAGCAGCATTAGCATGAGCGGCTTCATCATCAAACTAGGGCAGACAATATCTCACAAACTGACCGCCGGATTGGCATGATTCCACCACCAAAAGTTGCGGCTTCCAGAGGAGGTTTAGAAGAACCTATAGCACAGTTCAGATGAGGAGATCCTCTAGTCCATGCAGGTCAAACTTGCAATTGCAACTTCAGTGTCAGTAGCTTCCTTCAAACTAGGGTAGTCGATATCTTGCAAACCGTCTGTCGAATTGACTTGATTCCACCACCAAAAGTTGCAGATTTCAGAGGAGATCCATATGGACCTACAACGCAGTTCTAAGGAGGAGATCTGATGGCCAACACTGGTCAAACTTTGGATCTGTAGTTGCAGCGTTAGGTTCAACAGCTTCCAGCTTCACATGTGTGAGAGAGAGACTCTTTTCTGCACAGTAGAGAAGAGACTCTTTTCTGCGCAGTAGAGAGAGAGAGAGAGACGTGATGAGATGAGTGAGTCCAAATGAGGAAAAGTCCTCCTATATTTATACACAACGTTGGTGTTTGAATAGATGCGACTGTGGTGCTTCTGGAGCCTACATGAGTTGTAGGTCGGCTTGATAATAATTCCATAATCAAAATAAATTCATATCTCCATGAATACTTATCGGAATCGAATGATCTTTATATCAATCATACACCTCTCGACGAGAGGAATCTAATAAAAATATTATCAGCCATGAATCAAATGACCCACATGAAGTTTTTCCCTGGTTGCCAATTTTAACACTCCCTCTTAACTAGGGAGAACTTCATCTGCAATTTGTCTATCGGTCGTTACTATTCATCCATCAAATGCACTTCCCTGTATAGCGTAACGCTTGCCCTACTCTGCTCTATTATGCTTGTTTTGCTTTGTCTTGTTCTGCCCTGTACTGATCTGTACTATTCTGCTCTGCTTTTGTCTGAATTATGAAGAAGAAGAAATGATCGAGGATGTATCATACTGACTCAAAGTTAGTCTCAGAGTATGTATCACTGGTCGCAGACTAGTCTCAACCAACCCAAAGTCAACGTCATAGTGAGTACAAGTCCACTGGTCCCAGACCAGTATCATCCTCCACTGACTCAAAGTCAGTCTTAGAGTGCATACCACTGGTCCCAGACCAGTCTCAACCGACCCGAAGTCAGCTTCATAGTAAGTACCACTCCTACCACTGGTCTCAGACCAGTATCACAGTCTCAAAGAGTGTACCACTGGTCCCAAACCAGTCTCAACCGACTCGAAGTCAGCGTCATAGTATGTACCACTCTCACTGGTCCCAAACCAATACTTCACTAACATGAAGTCAGTCTCAGAGTATGTACCACTGGTCCCAGACCAGTCTCAATTGACTCGAAGTCAGTGTCATAGTATGGTACAACTCCTACCATTGGTCCAAGACAAGTATCATTGATCCCAGATCAATGGAGGTCATCCTAGCGTAAGGAGTACGGTAGATACAACAATGCGTCCATCGGTACTACTATGGTCCCTAACTTCATTTCCCAGCTCATTGATCAGATGAGAGCTACTTCCCATGAGTCCCAGACTACATGGGTAGGATGCCTCAATAGGAGAACTAATCAATCCTATCATCACAAGAGAACACATCAATCCTGCTACAATCGCCATGGAGAACACATCAATCCAGGCCGCCATGGAGAACACATCAATCTAGGCCTCACAGGAGAACACATCAATCCTAATATAGTTGCCATGGAGAACACATCAATCCAGGCCTCACTGGAGAACACATCAATCCTGCTACAGTCACCATGGAGAACACATTAATCCTGCTACAGTCGCCATGGAGAACACATCAATCCAGGCCTCACAGGAGAACACATCATCCTGCTACACAGGAGATAAAATCATCCTGTTCCACAAGAGAGTGAATCATCTTGTCCCACAAGAGAGTGAATCATCTTGTTTCAGTGCGCATCACCAGGGGAGGGTGAGTCACCCTGTGGTCGTATGTTGCTCCAGTAAGAACTGCAATTCCTCAGAGCTCCCAGAGCTCAATGTATGCAACATGCAGGACCGTTGTACCAGGGTTTCTTGACGACTCCAAGTCATTTGGGAAAATCATAGATTAGATCTTTCCTCAGGGCTTTGACAAGGTGTATCGACCTGTACATCATCTTAATGCGATGGAGCCTCCTTACTCATCGACTTACCATATCCCAGATGATGTCTATCTGCTGGAGCAATCGACGAATACAGGATTCCTCAATAATTGAATCCCACCTCTGGTTGTTACAGAGAATCACAGTGGTATGTGTTCAAACAGCTCATTGAAGAGCTTTCCCAACCAGGCAGCTTCATATGAGATCATACTCGTAGATATGTATCTGGTCTTGGTGATGCTTATGGCAACCGACTTCTGCTTCCTGCTCATCCATTATATCGAAGCAGAATCCAAAGAGAAACAGCACTAAAAGTGCTCCAGTGATCCTCCACACTAGCTACCTAATCAACATTCGAATAATCACGCAGTTTCATATTTCCGGCAATGTATCTCCTGAAGACATCTCAGAAGATTCTTGGCACCAATCTAGTGAATCTCAACCAAATATGAGCTCACAATGCTAAATGAAAAACATATGTTCGGACAGAGGTTCATCAAGAACATCAACGTGAATGAGTTTTTTTGAAACTACCATATAACTTTTGAAAGTTAAGATCCTTGAGGTAGTCACAAGCTTACAGTCCATCATACCAAATCTTTTCAGAATCTTCACCACATATTTTCCTTGAGATAGGAAAATTTTCCTTGGCTTCTGCCACACTTCAAGTCCTTAGTTCTTCATTTCAAATTCAGAAGCCAACTCCCTCTTACATTTGTGAATGAGAGGGTATGCACCTGTTAGAAAGAGGTCATCCACATACAACACCACTCTGAGAGGTTTTTCATCTTCAACCTTAAAGTAAAGGTTAGGATCGACTTCACTCCTGGTGAATCCCAACTTCATCAAGTAGCTATCAATCCTCTTATACCATGCTCGGAGTTCTTGCTTCAACCCATAGAGAGCCTTCTTCAACCTGCATACATGATATTTTCAATCATAAATCTCAAATCCTTCAGGTTGCTCCACATAGACCTCTTCTTTGATCGAACCGTGCAAGAACGCGGTCTATCCATCTGATGTAGGTTCCATCATATTGAAGCCACAAGGGCTATGATCAAGCGGATGGTTGTATATTTGGAAATGGGTGCAAATATCATAGTCTATACCTTCCTTCTGGGAGAAACCACGAGCAACAAAACGAGCCTTATACTTTTCCATACTTCCATCTACTGCATGCTTTATCTTGTAAAGCCATTTGGAAGTAACAACTGTCTTATCCTGGGGTCTGGGAACTACTACCCAGACATCATTCTTCATAATAGACTCATATTCTTCGGTCATAGCATCCTTCCATACTTGATGCTTGACAACATTTGAGAATGATGAAGGCTCATTTTGTATGATCGTGCTCATGATGGTCAGGTATCCCTGATACCTGTTAGGTTTCTTACTTTCACGAAAGGTTCCTTGGGGTGCAGTATGTCCTTCAGCATCATCAAGTATCCCCCTAAGCCATGAATACCTCTTCCTAGAAGAGGAAGGCTCATGTGGATGAGGATCAATCGGATCCATGGGTTCTTCTACATCAGGCATTGATTCATCATCCTTTTCTTTCAGTTCCCTGGTGTTGGCTTCTTGAGAGCTCCTCAAAGTCGGAAGATTGTCCACCTTGCTGAGAGCCATATCTTCGTCAAAAGGTGACATCATGACTAATCACAACTTCCCTTTGACTGACGGTGAACATTTCTTTAGGAGCCTTGGAACCCAATGCTTGATGAGGGCATCGATTTTGTACATATACGACGGTGTTTGTAGTTTCAAGCCATAGAAAATTGGGAAGTCTTTAATCATGTAGCATGGCCCGGACAGCTTCCACAATCGTACGGTTCTTCCTTCCCGCCACATCATTATGCTCAGGAGTATGTGGTGTAGTAGTCTGCCTCTTAATGCTAGCCTCAGATATGCCTAAGTGAACCAACTGTAATATATCAGAGGTCTTGCTTTGGCTTGAGGGGAATGGTCCCCTTTTGAGCTTTCCTTCGGCACATCCTGGACATACACCTTCTTTCTCTATTCGGAATTCGGGCATCCCTGTCACCATTTTTCTTACACCGAGTATAGCTTTATAATGAAGGGGGGAAAACCTCGGATGCCAAAGTTCAGACTGAAGAGATGTGTCATAAGACATGATACCTAGCGGACTTCCATCAACCTGATATAATGAATCAACATGAAACCCAAGAGTAAAGGCATCTTTAACATTATTTTTCGATACACGTACCTTGCCATTATTGAAGGTTACCTTGTAGCCTTTGTCTTCCATTACCGAGATGGACACTAGGTTCTTTTTAAGGTCAGGTGCATTTAATACATCCTGGAATTTCTAGCCTTCTTGAATGGTTGTCCTCTTCCTCGATTCCTAGCTCTCCTCTTACCTTTGCTATTGAATTTGTCATTCCTTTGATTTCCATCAGAGGTATTTTGATCATCGTCCCGGTGTGAGTCCTTTCTATCAAGGCAATCCTTACATAGTGACCTGCTTTATCGCATTTGTAACATTGTCATTTTCTTCCACCCTTAGGTCCAACCTTTCCTTTTGATTTAGTCCTGGAATTATTTCTTTTCTTAGCATGAGAAGAAAAGGCAGGAGGAGGACCTTTAGGCATGGGAATTTCTTGCTCTTCTTCCCTTGTTTCTTCTTGAATGCATCTAGCCATTAATTCCTCGAAACCAGGAATTACATTATTGTTTAGAAGAGTAGTCCTGAACATGTACCATTCGGATGGTAATCCTCCAAGAGTCATGAGTGCTATTTCCCTATCAGTAATAGCCTCCCTAATAGATAGGAGATCATTCTTGATCTCGGTTATTCTTAAGAAGTATGCTTGCATACTCTCATCTTTACCCTTCTTGATTTCCCTCGGCTTACTTCTAAGAAACAAAACTTGATTTGCATCATTAACTTTAAATAAAGTCACCAGTCTATCGTAGATTTCCTTGGAGGTGTTCAGGTCAGAGATGTAGACCACCAAGTGCTTGTCGATAGAGTTCCGGATGATCCTCTGTTTTGACTTCTCTAGTTTTCCATTTGTTCCATGCAACAACGGATGCATCTGATGGAGGCTCAAAAATATTGCCTTTTACATGGTCCAGCACTCCTTGATCTTCTAGGGTTAGATCGATAGACATCTTCCATCCATGATAGTCAGCTTTCTCATGAAGCTTGCCTTTGGCAGAGTGTTGAGGACCCCATAATTCTTTTAGGATAACCTCACCAATCTTCTCTTCGGTGATTGCTCTTGCTCTTGCTCGGGCTTTGTCTTCACCTCAGCTCTGATACCATGTTAAGATATGGTATGTTCTATGATTATAACAATTTACTTATTTTTCTTATTATATTCCACAGATTAGCAATCACATGTACATAGAGTAAAGTGCAGATAGAACATTAAACGATCGACAGAAAACAAGCCAAGACAAGAGACACAAGATGTGGCGGCTAGCTAGGGACAAACCCCACAATGTGTGGGGAAACCCTTTGATCAAATCTTCTTTTATATTCAATAATTTAGAAGAGAGAAATAGTACAATAAACCTGATTTATATCAGCAGTAGCAAAGCCTAGATCAGTAACATCAGCATGAGCGACTTCATCATCAAACTAGGGCAGATGATATCTCACAAATCGACTGTCGCATCGGCATGATTCCACCACCAAAAGTTGCAGCTTCTAGAGGAGGTTTAGATGAACCTAAAACACAATTTAGATGAGGAGATCTTCTAGTCCAATCAAGTCAAACTTTACTTCTGCAGTTGTAGCTTCAGTTTCAGTAGCTTCCTTCAAACTAGGGCAGTCGATATCTTGCAAACCGTCTGTTAGATTGACTTTATTCCACCACCAAAAGTTGCGGCTTTCAGAGGAGATCCAGATGGACCTACAACACAATTCTGAGGAGGATATTTGATGGTCAACGTTGGTCAAACTTTGGATCTGCAGTTATAGCTTCAGGTTCAACAACATCTGGCTTCACATGTGTGAGAGAGAGACCCTTTTCTGCACAGTAGAGAAGAGACTCTTTTCTGCACAGTAGACAGAGAGAGATGTGATGAGATGAGTGAGCCCAAATGAGGAAAATTCCTCCTATATTTATACACAACATTGGTGTTTGAATAGATGCGACTGTTGGGCTTTTGAGCCTACATGAGTTGTAGGTCGGCTTGATAATAATTCCACAATCAAAATAAATTCATATCTCCATGAATACTTATCGGAATCGGATGACCTTTATATAAATCCTACACCTCTTGACAAGAGGAATCTAATAAAAATATTATCAGCCATGAATAAGATGACCCACATGAAGTTTTGCCCTGGTTTCCAATTTTAACAAGCCCTCATCCCTCTTTTAGTGGATCTCAAACTACTTCCTTTTGTTCTATTATTCAAGACATAGGTGGGGTAGTTGAGGGAGGTTGATGAGAGTAATTTTATGTTGGAGAAATTAGGTTGGAGAGCTTATCATTCTTGGAGAGGATTGATATCGATGGGAGGAGCTTCACAACATCAAGGCACAAGTTTTGTAGCTCTTTTATGTATATGAAATTAATATAAACAAAAGTTTCTTCTAATTGCATTTTTTAATGGATTAATTGATGAATTTCATGGATGGCTTATGTTATTTCTATTTTTCCATTGGAGTGACGTTTGTTACTAGTCTCCTTGACCACTAGTTTAAATTATTGAATCATTTATGTTTCATATGCCTTTGATCCTTTATTGTTTCCATGTGTACAGGTCTGGATTCAAGCGTGGAGGAGAGCACTAAAGCACAAAGGGGGATCTTCATCAAGAATGTCATAATAAGGTATGAATTTCCTTTTTACACCTTGTTAGTTTATGATTCAAGAAAAAATAGATTCAGGGAAGGAATTAGCTTGATTGTTTTCTTTTTACTAGGTTTTGTTGGAAACCTAGGGAGATTGCTTTTGTGCGCACTTGTGGTTAGTCCTCATAAAAAAAGGCAAATGATGGACTGAACGCACACTTGTACAAGCTAATATAAGTTGAAACACCAACAACCATGAAAAGAAACAAGCAAAACAACACTCATAGAAGCGAAACGACAGAAAAAAAGCGACAAAGACGACAAAAGCAAAACTCACACGGAAAAGTGTTGCAAACTCCACCAAAGGCTCCATGATTTCCTTGTAAGGCTAGAGCTCCAAGATCGAATGTGAAAATGAGCTCTATTATATAGATCTAGGTTGGTTAGGGTTTATGATGCACATGACTAAAATCAAGTAAAAAGAGACACTTAGCGGAAAGTCCAAAAATAACAACTTGTGCCACTCTTCAAGAAATTAATTGATCACTTCCTATTTTCCAGGGATTTCTTTTTTCTTTTTTGGCCTTTTTTTCTTTTTTAGGAAACCGAGCATTGACACTACCAAGAAGGATTATGCAATTCCCAACCACAAGGGACTAGGAAACTCCTTGACTCGGTCAAATGTACAGTTTATGAGAGCAAGGGAAGCTTTGCGCAATTTCTGAGCTCAAGGTTGGGTTGTCTCCCGGAATTGTGCAGTTTTTGAGCTCCAGGTTGGCCTACTTTTCTAGATTGTGCAATTCATATCCACAAGGATGGCCTTCCTACTAAGATTGCACAATTTCTAGAGGGAAGACCGACAATGCTACAAGGTCAAGTCAAAAGTTAGCTTGCATCTGAAAGGTATCAAACCGGGATCAAAACAATACATCACAAGCACTGCTTGAAAGATAATTATTTAATATAACATGAATACTTGATGACAATGAATGATAAGATTCTATGGATAGAAGGGAGGCTCCAAAATCAAAGCCTGGGCAAACTTTTGGAGGGTCGTTGTACCAACTATAACACCTACAATCCACAATCTCAAATCTTCAGGATTTCAACTACACTTCCCTTGTCCAAGGAAGTTCTCACATTTCTACTACCACACCTCCAACCCCAAAAAGTAGTGCATCATGTCAATTCCCTTCATATCAAACTTTGTAGCTATGTCTCCCTTGCACATCTTTATGAGCTTCTCTACCCGTGTATGAAAGATTTCATCCATATAAAGTACCATAATGAGTGGATCATCACTAACTAGTATATAATATAGTTTGGGATCCACCTCACTCTTAGTGAAGCCCATACCTAGTAGATACCCACCAATCCTTGATTACCATGCCCTAAATTACTTATTGAAACCATACAAAGCCTTCTTTATCCCACATACATGAGAATCTCTCCCATGCACTTCAAAACCCTATGACTACTCGATATACAGATCTTCGTTAATCAGTGTGTTAAAGAATGTTGTCTTTACATCCATTATTGGGTATGTGTTGTATTCTTTCCATGGGTAGTCCCACACATTGTTACATTGCATCAGGCAGAGCAGGTGGGGGTGCAGGGGGTTGCAAGGGGATTCGAGGCATTTTCCCCAAGTTTTTATTTTTATGCAGACCCAAGGATGGTGGTTGGACCTACCCATGGTTTTGCGCATAGTTTTGGGCATGATGGTTTTTTCCCATGGTATTAGATCCAGTCAAGGGAAATACAATTATGTTCTAATCAAGGATTAATGGATTGGGTTTTATGAATACTTCGACCTGTATATAATGTATTGTAACACTGAAAGAAATATAATGAAAAATCAATCTTTTTTTCCTCATTTGGGTTGTTGGCAGGGAAATTTTAAACGCCCCCCCCCCGAAATTATATGTATAAAAAATGGGTCAATCCCCATGGTACATATAAAAAAGTACATGCTATTTTTTCAATTATATAATATATGTATATATAATTTTTTGGCGAATATTTTATTGAATTATAATTTTTTGCTAAATCTTGGTGAACTTTTCAATAAATTATAGAACATTGTAAAGTCATTGCAAATAGTGTTACTTCTCAACATAGTGTTTTGGTAGCTAAGTTAGTGATGTTATTTTCAAAGTGTTTAGCACCTTCACAAGTACGTATTCATAACTTATGCTTCTTTATCAATCACATTTGCAGATGACTCATGCATAGTCACATTTGATGTATTGAGAACAAGCGTCGCCTCTTCAATTGGATTGAGCCTGGATCCATCAATTGTTATAGCTCCAAATCTCACTATTATGGTTTGTGATGCTGCACCCATGGCCTAAGGCAACCCCTCCTTCCAGACCTGGTCCAAAATCTAAAAAACAATGTTTTATTCCCTGTACGCGACATTGCCCTGAGTTAAACGCGTGTATACGTAGGTTCATATATACCCAACCTGCGTATATGTATTAAAACACTTAAAAAAATATAAAACTACTCCATCATCTAAGGCTTGAGGATCGTTCATAACCTCATTATCAACCGCTGCATGTTCCCTTTCATGCCATGTGATCGGCATCCTGAAAAGAAATTGAGGTTTCATCCGTTAGTTTTCATTTAAATTAGCTCGCGGCGTATACGCGGGTTACTGTATACACAGTCGCGTATAGGGCCCGCGTGTACGCGGGCTTCATATTACCAACCCGCCTATACGCCGTAGCGAAATTTTAGTCAATATTTTAACGGTGAAACATCAATCAAAAACCTTAAAATTAATCACAATGCATTGCAAGCTAAGTATAAGGGTTACCTGGAAGATTTTGTGGAATTTGAACGATCGAAATCGACGTACGAAGAATTTGCTCCTTTTGCTCCAAATGTTTGCTCTCCAAGTCAACCGGTAACAATGGTGAGTCCAAAATCCTATTTATAAGTTTTGAAAATGCAAAATTTTTTCAAAAATTTCATTTTGATTGGTTTCATGTGACTTTTAACTTGGGAGCTTGGATTGTCGAGATTGGTTTGCTTTTCAGGACATTTTGGACATTTTTCGACTTTTTCGAGACGGTTCCATGACTGCTGACCCGTCATGGCAGGTATCGTTTTTTTACTGGCATATAGGTTAGGAACATCATTTTTCCGTTGCACTATGCATACTAGCCTCCATCAGTCGATACATCTGCCATAGGGTCGATCCCATCGTGTTATGGTTCGTAAACCATCTTCACTCGCCGATTTTTTAAATCATGACACGATGGTAGAGCCATCCGTTACATGGGCATCGTAGTTAGCACCTCACTGACATTGGTTGCCCATGCTGCTTCAATTTGAGTAGGCTCGGGAGTCCTCTGTAGTCCTGCCATGACTTATGCGTTAAAGACTCATTCTTCTTAGCTTCTTCGCTTTGTTCTGGCCTTATACCCTAGAGGCTCCTTTGTATTGAGTTGTACTGCTGCATTGCATGTTGACCATTTGCACCTTTTGGCCTAGAGCCGGCTTCACTTGGACTCGTGTTTAAGCCAACTTTTGACCATGACGTCTGCAAAAAATCAACCTTGCATACCTGAGAAATTCAATCTCTTGATCTCTCTCTAATGTCATTTCCAAATGCCCATCAAGCCTTTTCTTATAATCTTCTCGTTGAGAACCAATGGCCCAGATTATATGCTAATCAATGGCTCAAATCATTTTGCCTTGATCCTCATCCTCTTCTAGATGTTTCACCCCCAGTTTGATTAATACCCTTTAATTATTTTAATTTCCTAAGTTTAGACTTAGGCACCCATTAAAAATAATTAATTATTTTAATCAAACCTTCTTTGGATGGAATTTCCCAAAACGATTTCTGGGTATTCTGGAATACATGTGTCCAAGCCTCCCTGCAAATTTTGAGGCTTAAAGCACACATCCGATGCTACTAGAAATCAAGATGTTGTTCTAAAATCAACACATTATGTTTTGATCTCTCCTCTTGGCCTTCATGCTTCCGCTGCACTACTTTGATGTCTGCATTCTCCACTTCAAGCTCAGCTTCCTCTTTGTTCTTAAAGAGCTTTCTCTGGTTAATTCACCTCTACTCTCCTCTCAGACTCAGTCAAACCGCTATCACTCCTGAGCTTTACGCAACATATTAAAATATGTGTCTACACCCTTTAACGTCCCCTCGCACCAAAGCTTCCAGTGTCTCTGATTTGAATTGTTCGAGGACCTGCTACCTATCTCTCTTGAGCTTACAAAATGTGGTTTTGTCTCGAAATCATCTTGTCTCCCTCTTAAAGTTCTTACCTACACATAGCATGCACTCACTCACCTTCTTTGCTTATCTAATAAAAGCATATCCACATAAAAATTCGAGACAAAAAGACTCCAAGCAGAACTTGCACATTATCAGATTCAACGAAATATATTTACAAAGCTTTTAAAGACCCTCTTGGTCTAATTTACAACATAGCCGATTCTAGCCTCAAGCCAGTTCTTGGCTTCTAAAAGCCTCTCACTTGTCTCTCACACACTCCTCTCTCTATCCTCTATTATTCTATATTACATATGAATTACATTAAAAACTTTGATACAAAAAGGGATTGAAACCACTTTTCTTTTCAGATCCAAAAATTGCTCCTAGATCCACAAAATCCTCAACTAGACCCTATAACTTAGAACTATTTTAGCTCAATGAATCTATCCATGATCTAACTAACTCTGAAATCTCTCTAACTCTCCCAAATACTCTTGAGATATCTCATCAGAAGAAGATCTGATTACATCAATCCTCACTTTAAATCATCTATCTACAATTATTCTAAAAACTCAAGGAAAATACATTAATTAACAATTTCACACAACTAGGGAACCAACTCCCCTGGTAAATGAAAAGACCCCTAGCCTAGTCAAAATACATTTTGACTTGGAGGCAAAATGCCCCTGAATCAGGTAGTCTCTTTGTGGAAAATCAAGAGGACATGGCTTCACTATGATTTTAAAGCAGCCATGGAGCCATTTTGCATGGGATGATATGTATGTGAAAACTAATATATCTTTAACAACATAACTTGCAATTATTACAAATAAATTAAAAACAATAAATTTTTTTTGCAGAACGTGGTCAAAACTAGTTGACTTTTTCCTTAAAAGAAAGATCATGCCTGAAGTGGGAGAAAATCCACTCAAAATGTATCTAGATGACCCTCAGACAGTTATATTCAACCCTTGAACCGTTGGTCCAAATTAACTTCTGTGTTGCATTCCTACACGTAGATGGAAATTTGTGGCAATTACATATAAATGCACTTTATTCAGCCAGTTTAATGAACGAACACCCTTTTGTAACAAAATAAATACGTATTGTTTTCTCAATGATCTGTGTGACGAATGATGCCCCATACATCAATAATTCCAGGAGGAAATGCAGCATCAGTTGCTGCTCGAACAGCAGCTTTTGCCACGGATGATGCCTTGACAGGGGGTAATAATAGTGGCCCGACAACAGGAATTTGTGACGCAGATTTTGCATTTCGTAAAACCTGCAAGAATTTTTATATTAATGACCAAATAAGTCAATGGGGGTAGAAAGTACACCAAATCTTACTCCTAGTGTTGGGAGTGCCAAAGGCATCTGCTAAACATGAGAATTTGTAAAGCCTTATTTAATTGCATGACTCATCCACAAAACAAAATTAAGCTACACCAGGCATAAACAACAAATGCAGAGTCAACTCACTTAAAACAATTGCAGGTAACAAAATAGATATTTGGCATACAATAAAACACAAGTTTTAGACGAGATTGGAAAATACCATTTCCAGTGGGGCACCCACAACACCCAATGGAATTTTTAAGCTTCCAACTTGGCGAGTCCCATAAATGAATCCAGGCCTAAGAATCACACCTGTAATAACAGCAGTGCACCCAAGAGTATTAAATTAACAATGGATTTCATGGGTAGCTGCAAAAATCAAAAGTCAAAAGCGCGAAGGCCTATTGCTATCCATACTCGTCCGCTCAAAATTTGATTACCAAATGCATTATGCTACAAAACTTATTTATATAGTTAAAGAAACGAATGACACATCATGAATCATAGCACAGGGAAGCATGATATATATACGAAGGAGGACAGCTAGCCTCAACCTCGGTAGGGCTCCAATATATTCTTGAGCTTAAACCATGTTGCTTGAACCCACCCGCACCTCACAAAACAAGGATAAACCACAAGTGCCTTCACTACCCAAATTGAAGTACTGAAAACGTGACTTTGGGTATCTCCATACGTACATCTATAATCAGGCTTAAAAGCAAGCACCGTATTGTGCTCTCCACAACCATTTTAATGCCAGAAAGCATTTGAAATGGAAAGCTCCTGATTAAAGTTGAAATCTTAGCTAAAATGTGTCAACTTCACATCAATGATGGCAATGCACTTTAACAGGAATCCCTGATAAGTGGATATACAAATAAATTTGATCCATTATTAACTGTCTTCCATGCAAGCCAAACTTGATAACCCATTTCCTAGAAATAAATTGCATATACATTCTACATTGCATTTAACATCAACCACATTCTATCTTAGTGGTATATGATGTGTAGATGCTATCAGTTCAACAATCCCTCTAATTCCCAAAAATCTTACCTCCATATGGAAATTTTGACATCAGCTCTTTTTCTGCAGCTCTCTGTTTCAATACAACAGATGTCAAATCAATTTTAAAAAATGATGGCAATTTTAACTACTAAAAGGTATAGACATAGATGAATAATTTGTTCCATTTCTTGTATTCTAATTCGGAAACTCAATTTTTACTTTTTATGCTAACCTTTTACATTTTCTCTCTTTTGCTCAGTTTCCCTGCTATCCATATTCAATATCGTACTCTTGAAGAAACAAAGTAATGACAGGCCACTCTTTGGGATAAATAATAAATATTTATATTTAACCAAGACTAACATAACTGTATTGATTTAAGGCTATGTATATTACTATAACAGAACTGCCTTGGAGTGATTGTGCTGTAACTACAGCTCTTCAAGACATAACCACAGCACAGAGAACGCTCACATAGATGAGAAAATATGAAATATGATCACAGGACTAAAAAGCTAGATTCTCATATCTATAAAATCAGAGTCAAAGGAAACGTGCCTATTACTGTATTACACAGGCAAATTGCCATAACCAGCATACTTTCACAATTTTTCATGGTAAAAAGAACCTGACCTTTGTAAGCAGCCTTTTCATCATTTTATGGTAGGTCAATTGACTGGAAGGATCGAACATGATGCTGAGGCGTAAATGGATTCAGAACTCAAATACATGTTTTGAAGATGAGATTAATTGCAGAATAACTGATTTAGCCAATCAAGAAATCATGATAAAAAAGATTATTGCATGAGGTCAAACAGTTCAAAAAATAAGAGTAAAATATTGATAAGCCATCTTAGCTACTTCTAGATGACTGATGCTTTCACTTCTTGCTCAAAGGACATGATGTTCAACAAAGTAGAAGCTAGCAGTGCAAAAAATTCTTAGCAGTATTTTTTCAAAATCCTTAAGAATGCACTTCTAAAAATCATAAAACCAAGTGGTCTATCCAGACTCTGAAAATAACCTTAAATGCATCTTAGCTAAGCAACTGGCTATGAATGAATGCCCAATTATATATTGAACTCTTGGTGCAGTCCACACCAAGTCTTGGATATTAGCTAACTAATTAGCTATGAATGAATGTGCAATTATATATTGAATTCTTGATTCTCTCCACTTGGTAATATCACAGGTACAAAAAATTGTGAGTTTTTCAAATTTTGAACATATTGCAATATTGTGATATATCAGCAATATATAAAAAAAAATTGAAAAATATGGGCCAAATCAAGATATTTAGAATTTTTTTGCTCACTTGAAGAGGGAAAAGTGTTGATGGATCTAGGGCAAGTGAAGTTAATGAGATTCTTCTTGACTAGATAACTATTTGAGAGACATCTTAATTTTCTTATCAGCACAATCTTCTCTTTGATATTATTAGAGTGTGTGTTTCTTATTTAATCAAATAGCTACCAAAAAACAAAGAGACAAGAACACAAGATGTTGGCATTCTACCAGCGGCAAAACCTCTTCTTCTTGGAGAGGAAAACCCACAGATAATTCTTCTTATAGAGATTCCAATTGACGAATACCAAGACCATGACCCTTGACCTACTAGGCCACTCCAAGACCAACACACCAATCCTCTTCTTACTTCTGAGATCATCATCAACACTGCTACTTCATCATTGAGGCCATCACTACTACACCATGACTACTCCTTCATTGAGATCTTCATCACGACCTTGATTCCATGTCTTCACTAATGCACTGAAATCTTCATTATGACCTTGTCTTCATTAGGATTATGATCGAGATTATGACTCTCATTATGTTGAGGTCTTGAAAGAAGAAAGAAAGAAATTATTTTAACGTCCACGAGGCTAAAGATAGCCTATGGGACAGATTGCTTCTTCATTTGCTTGATGTATTCAACCCTTTTTCTGTGAAGCTTCAAAATAAATGCTTCCAGCTTCTTAACAAACCCCTCGCAAAATAGATTACCCCAAGAGCTAGCTACCAGCATATTTGCATAACTTTCCCTGTTGTCTTTGAAGGCCTCACATTCTAAAATGAATTTTTTTTTTGTTTCCACTTTTCTAGAAGAACAAAAAATGCATACTCTTTCCTCCCACACTTCCTTTGGCCTTTTCCAGCGCCCTGTTTCACAACGAAGTTGATGAGAATTAGTCCTTAACTGAGCAATAAGAATTTTGGCTCTCCAAGAGATATTGGCCTCTATGTATGCTTTTTGTTATGAAACCAGCTCACAAAAAAATATAGAAAAGATAGTTGAACGCCTTGAAATTCAACCTCTTCGAGGGGGCAACCTCCTTTACATTACACAAATGAACAATTCTTGGATGATACAAATGACAAAACCTCCTTTCTATATATAGGAGTCTAAAGGGTCACAATATAACCAAGCCGACTAACATAAAAAAAGATAAAGGCACAAAAATAACAAATAAAAGGGATTCTTATGGGGCACAGTAAAATAACAATATGGGGACAATAGGACAACAATAATTAATAGGGATAAAACCATAATAGATGGGGCAATCACTAGTATTAATAGGGACCCGCTCTCCTTCGGGTTGTCCTTTGGGTCTTGGATGCTCTGTATCTCATCTCCCATGTGGAATCTTCAACGGATAAGTTCTTCCACTTGATGAGATTCGAAATGGGGGATCGTAGCTGTCAAGGAGTTCTATGATTGCTTTCCGGATAATTTATATCCTTGTTCAAGTGGGGGATATTGTTGAATGGGGGCTTGTCGCCTATAAACTTTAAACATGAAACATGGAAAATTGGGTGCACTCGAGAAGTTGCAGGAAGCTCCAACTTGTATGCCATAGTACCAATCTTTTGCAACACCTTGTATGGACCATAATACTTTGGCGACAATTTATTATCCTTCTTAGCTTGGTTAAGGGGCATTTGTTTATATGGTTGTAGCCGTATGAATACCAAGTCACCCACATCAAAACTTCTTTCGCTGCGATATTGATCTACCTGTTGCTTCATTCTATTCTACGCAAACACGAGGTTATCCTTTAAGAGTTGGAGAACTTGTTGTTGATGCTCGATGTAATGTTCCACTGCTTGAACCTTAGAATTTTCTTGTAAATATGATGTGATGGATGGTGGCTGATATTCATAAAGTGCCATAAATGGGATAGTTTTTGTTGCAGTATGGAAGGAAGTGTTAGACCACCATTCAGCCAGAGGCAACCATTTGACCCATTATGTTTGTTTATCAGATACAAAGCAACGAAGATATCCTTCCAAACATTTGTTTACTATCTCATTTTGCCCATCAAATTGAGGATGATAAGATAAGCTAATGAGCTAACTAAGTACCAAGACAAGAAAATAATTCTGTCCAAAAAATTCCAGTGAAAATGGGATCTCTGTCACTTACAATAATCTTTGGGTTTCCATGTAGCTTTTTAATTGTTTCCATAAATGCACTAGAAACTGTACTGGCTTTAAATCGATGTGATAATGCACAAAAGTGTGCATACTTGGTAAGTCTGTCAACTACCACCATGATGACACTCTTTCCCTCAGACTTGGGTAAAACCTGTGATAAAATCCATTGAAACCTCCTCCCAACGTTGGCTTGGAATGGATAAAGGTTGTAATAGACCCGGTGTCTTAATTGTTTCAACTTTATTTTGTTGGCAAACCAAACATTCCGCCACAAACTTTTGAATATCTGATTTAAGGCCATCCCAAAAAAATTCCTTCTCAACCCTGTGGTATGTTTTTAAAAATCCTGAGTGCCCTCCTAAGGGAGAAGTGTGCAATTCCATAAGAATCTTTTGTTTTAGCTGGGAATTCTTATAGAGTTATAAGCGATCTTTGTACCATAACGAATCATTTTTCCAGCTAAATGTATCAGATGTACTGGAACCTTGTTGTAACTTTCGAATAAGTTCCCACACTTCTTCGTCATTCTTCCATTCCTCCCTTGCTTCATTTATCCAATTTGGTTGGATAAT